>PVKH010043010.1:0-10755 GCA_004027955.1 Chaetophractus vellerosus | reverse complement strand
AAATGAAGGTAGGGCTGGAGAAAGGAACAGTAAACTCTGGGGGATTTGCAGGTCTGTGGTTAACTTCTAGGTATAAACCCAAAGAGAGTGAAAACCGAGTCACAAACAGATTCTTGTTTACCATTGTTTATAGCAGCATTATTCACAGTAGGCAAAAGCTGGAAACAATGTAAATGTCCATCAACAAAGGTGGGATAGGGGCCGGCTGTAGCTCAATTGGTAGGATGCCGGTTTACCACATGGGAGGCTCCGGGTTCAGTTCCCGGGACCTCCTTGAGCAGGCAGACCGCCTTGAGAAGGCAAGCCACCGTGGGCAGGGCAAAGCCGCCATGGGCAGGGCAAAGCTGCCCGTGAGCAGGCAAGGCCGCCACGCTGTGAGCTGACTCGGCGGGACTCCGCAACAGCAGGGGGAGACAAGCAGACACAGAAGAACACAACAATGAACACAGCAAGAACAAGCAGAAAGGGGGGGATATATAATAAATTTAAAAAAATGATGGGATAAACAAAATTTGGTACATATACACAATGGAATATTATTGATCTATAAGAAAAAATGAGACATGCCACAACCTGAAAGAACCTTAAAAGCATTATGCTCAGCACAATAAGCAAGATATTTAATGGCAAAAATTGAAAATCACTTATAAAAGATGACTAGAAATAGCAAATTTGCAGAGATAAAAAGCATATTAGAGGCTATGGGATAGAAGGAAGAAAGGAGGAAGTGGCAAAGGGGAGTATTTGCTTATAAAAATTAAAATAAAAATAACCTAAAAATTGAATAAAAATTAAGAAAAAAATATCTCATTTATCCCCATTTTCCCTGTAATGATCCTTAGGGACTCGGATTATGACCCTGGTCAGGAAACACTGATATTTTCACATTATAAAAGGGGCGTTGAGGCCCTGGGAGGTGGGTTGTGGCACTGTCCAGTGTTCACAGAGCTGGTAAAAGTAAAAGGAAGTTATAGTCTTTCTAGATCACACTATTCTTCCCTTATCCAGGTATTTCATTTATAAACTAGCATGTATGTAGGCATACGCACATACGCACGTATACATGAATGGAAAAGCACAGAGGTTTGTTTAATAATTGCAGTATTACTGTAAGAAAGGTGTGTGTGTATATCCAGTATTGAGACAATGACTTTTTCTCCCAATAACCATGTTAACTGTTCCATACCAGTAAAGCACTTGCTTTTCATCTGGCACTAATTCCAGTTTCTTAAAGTTTGACTCACACTGTTAGCTTGACAAAAAGGTAAGTTTGCATGTTTTTCTCCCCTAACCTAACATAAACTATGCTCTTGCCTTGTTCCAAAGATCTTCAGCGTAACACTCAGCCCCAGCCATGTTGACCCCATAGTTCTTTTCAACTAGAACAGCCTGTGTTCCTCTACTGCTTTAGTCTCCTCAGCCTAGAAAGACCTGTGAATGCCCTTCAGAAACTCTTCTCTGGGCATGGAAACATGTAGAAAGTTAAAATAAGTAAGTATGTAAGTAATTACAAATAAATATCTCCAAGTATGCTGGTGGGCACAGGGTGTGGCTGATAACAATTTTATCCTGGTTTCTCAAATACCTTAAATACTTAATATTTGCTGAATGAATGTCCAAAATTACATTTAGATTACATTTAATGTATTAGTGAAAAATAACACTTAAAAATGTTGAACTGTATAATAATTGATGTAGATAGCATTGGCAAAATAAGATAAAAATTATCAATGAAACAGGATAGTCTCAAATACATTATATTTGCATATATATATGAATGTAGTATATGAAAAATGGGGCATCCTTAATGAATAGAAAAATAATAGACTCTCATAAAAGTTCTTGGGATAATGCTTTTGAAAAAATAAAATTTCATTACTACATCTTATCAATCATTAAAATATATTCACTATGGATTAAAGTAATAAAATGTGATTCCTATAATTGTAGTAGATGAGAATATAGGAAAATATTTTTAAATCTTGCTGCTGAAGTAGCTTTCTAAGGAAAGATTCAAAGCCCAGAAATCATAAAGGAAAAGATAAAGACATATATGACAAATTCACAAATTACAAGTTTTATAAAGCAAAAGTGTGGCCAATTACTAGAAAGATTTATAATTTAGCAGAACCTAGTGAATTTTGTTCAAAATTTAAAATAATATATAATCCAAAAACAAGCAAGCAAAGGAAAAATGGATTGACTCAAAGGCAATGAATAGACAAGACACATAAAAAGAAATATAAATGTCAAATATACAGAAAGGTGCTCAATTTTGTAGTAGCCTGGAAAGATGTAAATTACAATAACAGCATGCCAAATTTTACTCATCAAATTATGAAAGATTTTTAAATTTTAGTACTTTAAAAAATAAATTTATTTCAAATTCAAAAAAATTAAAATAACAGAAAAAGTCAGCTCAACAATTTATGGAAACATTACCCCGAAAATGTTCTTTCAAGGCACTTTTATTACATCTAATTCCAACTAACTCATTTGTTCGTCTAGTGTTCAGAAAGATACACAGATGAACACAGATTAATTAAATGACATAATTAAGGTCTCCGTATTAATGAAGAAAATGAAGAGGAGAAACAATGTTTAATCAGATTCATATCTCACAAAACCAAATTTATATTTTTAAACAAATTAATTTTATTGATACATATTAATGAAGCATACAATTTGTCCAAAGTTTGTAATCAATGATATTTGATATTATCATATAGTTGTGCATTAATTTATTCAATCATTATTAAAAAATTTTCATTATTTCAATAATAATAATAATAAACAAAAACCAGACAAACAAGGAAAATTACTCACTTCTCAATCTCTCTGCTTCCCCTGCTGTACAAAGCTACTATTTTTGGCTATTCTTGCACAATTATTTATTTGTTTTTTAAGCAGTTTTATTGCGATATAGTCACATACCATATGATCTGTCCAAAGTGTATAATCAATGGCTTTTTTTTTAGCTGTTAAAAAGTTCTTAATTGTAAAATGGTAAAATGAATAGAAAAATGCATTGAAAGAAGTTACAAATTTTAAATGAGAGTGCAAGGCCAAGCTAGATTTAATATAATCAATTATAAAAAAGAAATCACATAGCAACAAACATTTATGAATGTAAATAATAATTCAAATGTAACAGAAATTAATTATAATACAAGTCTAATTTTTATATTACAGCTCAAACTCTTGTTCATAATAATCCCTAAGAATGAAATAATTTATTGGTTTAGTTATTTAATTTCCATTTAGGTCAGAATTCTTCCTAGATAATCAAATTTCTATTTGAGAATACTTCACATCTTATTGGAATGAATTATAGCAGATAGCAATTTGCCAACTCATAATTTTATAAGGCAGAGAGACTCAAAATCTTGTTCAACAGTAGTCATCCTAAATCATTGTTGATCCAGATAGATTATTTTAATTAAAGAGTATGAATAAGAAAGGGTTAAAGAAAAATGACGTATCCAAAAATATCTCTCTCCTCCAGCCCTTCTCAATTAAAAGCAAGTGTTTATTTTGCATGAAAAAAATTTACAGAATACTGAACACAGGAACAATTTGCCAGTTGTACTGAGTAATTACTGTTCATATACAATAATGTTGTTATTTTACATTTAACTGGTATACTTTAGCTTTTTTGGGGTTACTATTTGCATGGAATACCTTTTTCCAAACTTTCACCTTATCCTGGTTGTATCCTTACTTCTGAGGTGGGTTTATTTTAGACAGCATATAGATGGCTCATAGTTTTTTTATCCATTATATTAGTCTATGTCTTTTGATTGGGGAGTTCAATCCATTACCATTCAGTGTTATGGATATTGATATTTATGTCTTTCATAAGTGTTGGGAAGTTTTTGGTCATTATTTCCTCAAATATTCTTTCTGCTGCCTTTCCATTCTCTTCTTCTGGGACACCAATAATGTGAATGTTTGTGTATTTCCCATTGTCATTCAATACCCTGGGACTCTGTTCCATTTCTTCCAGTCTCTTCTCTTTCTGTTCTCCCATCTTTTCCAGTTCAGATGTTCTGTCTTTGAAATCACCAATTCTGTCTTCAAGCATTTCAGATCTGCTCTTACATGCTTCTAACGTACTTTTAATCTCATCCATCTTGTCTTTCATTCTCATAAGGTCTGTTACTTCTTTGTTCTTTATGCTCTCCCACTGTTTTTTTTGCAAGATTTAAAAAAATTTATTGAAGTATATCACTCATACATAAACATACATAAACAATAAGTGCATAGTAATAGTTGTGAACTTACAAAACAAACATACATAACACCATATAAGGCTACCATACCTCACCCTACCTCCAATACCTTGCATTGTTGTGAAATATTTTTAAATAATGATTAAAGAGCATCCTCAAAATAAGACTACTAACCAAAATATTTTCCCCCAACCCACCCAATTATTATTATTTTTATTATTATATCATTTATACATGAACATACATAACAAATGTATAGTAAAATTTATGAACTTACAAAGCAAACATGCATAACATCATACAGGGGTCTCATACATCAACCCACCATCAACACCTTGCATTGTAAGACATTTGTTACATATTAAGAAAGAATATTGTCAAAATCTTACTATTAACTATAGTCCTTATCTTACATTTGGTGTATTTCACCCCAATCAACCTTATTATTTTTTAAAAAAAATATCTTTTCTGACAGAAGTTGTAAACTTTCAAAACAATCATGAACATGGGCATAATTCCCAAACAATACCCCTCTATCAACACATCACACCGTGGTGGAACATTTGTTGCAGATTGTGAGATATTATCATTACCAAGTCCGTAGCGCACACTTGGCACACTTTTTCCATACTCCCCCATTATCAGCACAGTAAATCTTTGGCATAAATGAATGAATATAACATTATTACTGTTAACCACAGTCCATAGGTCACTCCAGTTGTTTTTTTCCCATGCTTCTCCACATTTCTAACACCATGCAGTAGTGATGTACATCTTCTCTAGTTCACCAAGGACACTCATGGATCTGTATCATCAACCACAATTTTCATCCACCTCTGGGTTTACTGTGCTATTCAGTGTCTAGATTATTCTCTAGCTTTCTGTCAATTGGCATTTACATCCCTAGACCACCATTTTCAGCCACATTCCCACTTATAAGCCAGTTGTTACTCACTATAATGTATTACCATCAGCTCTGTATTTCCACGCTTTTACTGTACGGCTAATTAAAATTTCTAAGTACATTGAACGTCAGTAGTCCATCTCAGTCCTCCTCTTATCTCCTTTAAGAATCCACCATCTACCACCAGGTATTGAAGATATTTTCGTACATTTTCTTCCAGAAGCTTCATGGTTCTTGCTTTTATATTTAGGTTTTTTGATCCATTTTGAGTAAATTTTCATATAAGGTGTGAGACAGGGGTACTCTTTCCTTCTTTTGGCTATGGATATCCAGTTTTCTCAGCACCATTTGTTGAATGGACTTTTCTCCCCGAGTTGGGTGGGTTTGACAGACTAGTCAAAAATCCCTTGACCATAGATGGATGGTCTGTTTCTGAGCCATCAGTTTGGTTCCATTGGTCTATGTGTCTATCTTTATGCCAGTACCATGCTGGTTTTACATGTAGCTAGGTAATATGATTTAAAGTCTGGAAATGAAACTCCTCCAATTTTGCTTTTCCTTTTTAAGATGTTTCTGGCTATTCAATTCCCCTTACCCTTCCAAACAAATTTGATAATCATGTTTTCCATTTATTTAAAACAATGCTGGTGGAATTTTTAACGGGATTGCATTTAATCTATATATCAATTTGAATAGAATTGACATCTTCATGGTATTTAGTCTTCCAATCCACGAGCATGGAATATTCTCCAATTATTTAGGTGTGTTTTGGTTTCTTTTAACAATGAGGTGTAGTTTTCTGAATACAAGTGCTTTACATCATTGGTTACATTTATGCCTAAATATTTGGATTTTATCTGTCATATTTTATTTTCACCAGTCTTCTGACACTTTTTCTTTTATTGACATAATATTCATTTCTAGACTCTCTTCTAAGACTCTTTTCTTTTCAGGCTGTAATATACCCTTTAGTATTTCCTACAAAGCTGGTCTTTTGGTTACAAACTCTCCCAGTTTCTATTTATCTATGAATATTTTCAACTCGCCCTCATCTTTGAAAGACAATCTTGCCAGGTATAAGATTCTTGGCTGGAATTTTTTCTCTTGCAGTATCTTAAATATATCATACCACTGTCTTCTTGCCTCCATGGTTTCTGGTGAGAAATCAGAACTTAATCTTATTGGGTATCCCTTATATGTTATCCATTGCTTTTCTCTTGCTGCTCTCAAAATTCTCTCTTTGTCTTTGGCATTTGACATTCTGATTAGTATGTGTCTCAGAGTTGGTATATTTGGATGTACTCAGATGAGAGTACATGGTGCTTCCTGGACATGGATATCTATGTCCTTCAATAGAGTTAGGAAATATTTTAACATTATTTCTTTAAATATTCCTTCTGCCCCTTTTCCTTTCTCTTCTCCTTCTGGGAAACCCATGACATATATGTTTGCACATCTCTTGCTGTCCTTTAGTTCCCTGAGAACTTGTTCACTTTTTTTCCCATTCTTTTCTTCATCTGCTCTTTTGTATGTTTGCTTTCAGAGGTCATTTCTTCAAACTCACCAATCCTTTCTTCTTCCTTCTCAAATCTGCTATTATATGATTCCAGTGTTTTTTTAATATCATTTATTGCAACTTCTATTCCCATAAGATCTGCTATTTTTTCTGTGTATGCTTTCAAATTCTTCTTTGTGCTCATACAATGTCTCCTTAATATCCTTAATCTCTTTAGCCATCTCATTGAATCTATTAGGGACATTTGTTTGAGTATCTATGATTAGTTTCTCAATTCCTTTATGTCATCTGGAGGCTTATCTTGTTCCTTTAACTGGGCCATATCTTCCTGTTTCTTGGTGTGGCTTGTAATTTTTTGTTGGTGTCTTTGCATCTTGCTTACTAGAGTATTTATTCTGGGTGCAGTTTCTCTCTTTAGTTTAGGGCTTTCTTGTCCTTTCTTCCTTGCTGGCTGTATAGTAGGAACCAAGGATGTAATTGGTGCTGTAAGCTGTGGAGGCTCAAGCTTCCCTCATTGCCCCAGGGACCAGTGAAGCTTCTCTCAACTTTCTCCTTTGCCAGGGGTACAGACAGAGCCACAGCTGTGTGTAATAATCCAAGTTGGTGCAGGTCTAGACTGTAGTGGCCCAGAGAGACTGATGAAACTTCATGCTCCTTTCTCTCTTGCCTGGGGTGGGGATGGGGTGGCAGGTATGGGC
Source organism: Chaetophractus vellerosus (assembly GCA_004027955.1). Taxonomy (NCBI): domain Eukaryota; kingdom Metazoa; phylum Chordata; class Mammalia; order Cingulata; family Chlamyphoridae; genus Chaetophractus; species Chaetophractus vellerosus. The sequence goes on along the minus strand of PVKH010043010.1, from coordinate 3,405 downwards.
AGAAATCTATGCCATGTGGGTCCAAAATAACTGCAGTTGCCCCGGTAGACTTCTGACTATTCAGCTGAATGTATCTGCAGTTACCTGGAGAGGCTGGTGCAGGTCCCACCAACTTCCTCCCTGCTAGAGGTGGGGCTGAAGCCTAGTTGCAGGCCAATCTGGGCAAAAGAAACCCATCTCTACCTTCACTGTGATTTTCAGTCTTCCCAACCTCCCTTCATGCTGGGGGCAGAGTAAAAACGGTGGCTACCAGCTTCTTTCCAACTTGGACAGGATCAAACTTTGGCTGTTCTTAGGGTTATACTTTAGCCAGTCGAATTTACTAATCAGTAGCTGAAATCGGTGGCCAACTGTCTCTTCGCCCCCTGTTTTTGGGAAATGGAACTTCCAATTCCAACCAGAGAATAGCTCCTGAGGTGGCTTGCACTGCTAAAGTAGGATGATCACTGGCCTCCAAGGTATGGACTTTAATTTCCAGGAGAGGCTGGTGCAGGTCCTCCCAGCCTCCTCCCTGCCAGAGGTGGGGCTGGGGCTTATGCTAGAGCTGCAATCTGATCTGGATCCAAAGAAGCCAGTCCCTACCAGCACTGTGATTATCAATCTGCCCACTTCCCCTCGTGCCAGGGGCAGAGTTAAAATGGCAGCTACTGGCCTCTTTCTGACTTGGACAGGTTCAAACTTTAGCTGTTCTTAGGATTATAGTTTAGCCCCCCAAATTTACTAATCAGTAGCTGAAGTTGGTGCCCATCTATCTCTTCCTCCCTCGTTTCTGGGAAGTGGTGTTTCCAATTCAAGCCACAGAATAACTCCTGAGGCAGAGTGTGCTGTCAGTGGAAGATGGGCACTGGCCTCCTGGGCGTGGAATGCTCTACTTAAGAATTTTCATTGCAGATGGACAGTATTTGAAGGATGTTGCAGGATGCTCTTCTGGTCTCCTGGAGCCCCCATATAGGTGCTTTATATAGCTGTGGGTGATTACTAACTGCCATGTAGCATGAGTTGACTCTAGGAGGTCTGTACTCTGAGCCATCTTGCTGGTTGTTCCCAGTGTCTTCTTAATATTCTTTATTTCCTTGGTCAAATTTTCTTTAAATTCTTTGAAGTGATTTAGGATAGTTGTGTGATTATCATTGACTAATTGTATTAAATCTTGTATCACTTGAAGATATTTGGTTTGTTTTTTTTTTGGCTGGGCCATCTCTTCCTGTTTCCTAGTATAGCTTATAAGTTTTGCTGCTATCTAGGCATCTGAATATGTTGGTGAATTTATTCTGATGACTAATTTCTCTCTCTTGCCTATTGATTTTTTTCCACAGCTTTCCTTTGATATTTCGTTTAACTTATTCTCAGTCTTTAAAATTGCCCAGCTTAAGTTTTCAAATTGGGCCAGGTACTCACTAGTGGGACACAGATTTTCTCCCAGGGGATACAGAACACTCGAACAGTTTTTGTCCATGCAATTTCCAAACCAACCAGCAGATAGCTATTGTTAGTGCATCTTTCCACAGAGGCGTTTCAGTCTCTGCTTTTGTGTGTTCTTGTGTTGAATCTCCAGATGTGAGATTCAAAGAGGGCTCTGCTGGCCAAATTCACTGGCGAAAAGCACCCTGACTTCCCCTCCCTTTTCCCTTGAAACAGCTGAAAGGGAGGAATATGTCTGCTCCCCTCTCAGTCAGCTGCAGTGAGCCAAGGGTTTTACCCCAGCTTAATATCTTGGGGTGGGGGAGGAGAGCCCTTCCAGCTGCCACGGGAGCTTGGTGACTCATGTTTATCATTTCAGCTTCTTCACCTCCATGTCCCTCACCCTCCTGGGAGTTGTGTAGCACCATCCTGGTCTGCTGACCCCCAAAGCAGGTCCTTCAGACAGCATTGTTTTTTTTTGTTGTTGTTGTTACATATCCCTCCCCTTTCCTGCTTGCTCTTGCTGTGTGTTCATTTTTTGTGTTCTTCTATGTCTGCTCTGCCTCCCCCCACTGAGGCAACGCGCTGAGTCAGCTCACCGCACAGGCGGCTTGCCCCGTTTGTGGGCGGGTCTGCTTCCATTCCCAGGCGGCTTTTGCTCCGTTTGCGGGTGGCTTTGTTCCATTTGCAGGTGGCTTTGCTGACACTTTGCCTTCTCAGGTGGTCTGCCTGCTCGGAGAGGTCCCCGGGAACCGAACACGGGGCCTCCCATGTGTTGTACCGGTGCCCTAGCCAATGGGCTATACAGCCGGCCCCTTTCTCCATTGTTTTTGTGAGAGCAATGAGCTCTGCCTGTTAGTCCATTGTCATCTTCCCACAGTCCTCCCATATGCTCTTTTTTTACCCTTAGCATTAATACAGATTTTAATTTTGTGACAAAAATGTTACAATGTTGTTGTTAAATATAGTCCATAAATTACATTAGTTATATTTTCCCATTTATCACCACATTCTTAACATTCTGTAGTAGCTCATTCTTGTATTTATATTATTAACCACAATACTTATCTATTGCCAAAATCATTATTATACATTCCCTTTCTTATCCTCCAGCTGTCCGCCAACTAACATTAATCTTCCTAGACTACTCATTTCTGCCATATTCACTTCCATAAATCAACAGTGTTTGTTACATGCATTATACTGTGCTATCACCACGTCCAACCATTACCACATATTTACATTTGACCTTATTAAAATTCTACATACATCCAGCTTTTTCTCACCCTTCTCCTCCCACATTCCCACCAACCTACACTTCATAGTCTGACTCCATAAGTCTACTCATTGATTTTAGTTTATATCAGTGAGACCATATAATATTTGTCCTTTTGTGCCTGACTTATTTTACACAAAATAATATTCTCAAGGTTCCTCCATGTGGTCATGTGCTTCCCCAATTAGTTTCTTCTTACAGCTGTATAATATTCCATGATATGAATATACCATATCTTGTTTATCCATTCATCAGTTGACAGACATTTAGGTTGTTTCCATCTTTTAGCAATTGTGAATAATAGTGCTATGAACATCATTGTGGAACTGTCTGTCCACATCCTTGCTTTCAGTTCTTCTGAATATATTCTTAGAAGCAGAATTGCTGGATCATATGGCAGGTCTATATTTAATTTCCTGAAGAAATTTAATTGTCTTCCACAGAGAATGCACCATTTTACACTCCACTAATAGTGAAGAAGTGTTCCAATAGCTCCACATCCTCTCCAGCACTTGTAATTTTCTGTTTATTTTTTTAAATAGTGGCCACTCTGTGTGATATGAGAGGATATCTAATTGCCGCTTTGATCTGCATTTCCTTAACAGCAAATGATATCAAATATATTTTCATGTGTCTTTTGGCCATTTGTATTTCCACTTTTTTTTTTTTTTTTTAAAGATTTATTTATTTTATTACATATCTCCCCTTCCCCCCCCCGTTGCGGTGAT
>PVKH010043009.1:0-10771 GCA_004027955.1 Chaetophractus vellerosus | reverse complement strand
GGGGGGCCAATGATAATATCCTGGGAGAATTTCAGAGAATCTCTTGGGAATCTCTAGGAATTTCATTCTGGGTGATGGAAATCTCACAAGGCTCTTCCAGCAGCCATCTTGGGGTATTGATGTCTACACGGTCCTTTCTGCCAGGTTCCAGGTCCATTGATTCATTCCCTACATGAAGCCTGCCTCACTAGGCCACCACCATGGAACAAGACCAGTTAGTTCTCCCCTTCTCTGAGTACCGGTAGTTTTCTTCTTTCCCCAGACCAGGAGAATCCCCTCCTGCACTTTCTACTTCTCTGAGGCACTCTGCTTCTTCCATCAAACCTTCTCCTCCTCAGTGGGTTTAGGATTAAGGAAACACAAACCAGGAAATCTAGCAGGCTTCCACTGTTTTGTACTCTGCTAGGTATCTGCCCAAAGGCAAGGAATCAAAGCTCCGACTATTTGCTTTGATGAGGGAAGAAAAAGGGGAAAGCATAGGGAGGAAACCTACTTAAATTAATAACTCAAAATATTACCTGGCTACTTCAGTCATGAACCTAAAGGAGCTATGCAAGGAGGGAAATTCCAGGTTTTGAAGCCAATGCAATGAAGAGCCTGGCAAGCATATAGAATCCAGGTTTGGAGAGGTAAGTGGGAGATAGAGCCTGATATAGTTCCTTCAGCTGGGGAGGAAGTACCTGGCTACCTCATTCGCCTCTTCACAAGAGGTTCAGGGGCATGGAAAGGGAGAAGAGGAAGCTGCATGGAATTTTTCTTTCTGTATTTCTTTTTGTAAGAGGTTTGTCTGCAAAGGGAAGTTGGGATTTACCATCTTCCTGCAAATTCATTGATCTGCACTTGTGTTTTTGCCCCCTGTTGTGTCTCACCCCACCTCACCCCCAGGCTCTGGAACTCAAGGGGCTCACAGCTCAGGGAAAGGCAGAAAGGGTGGGGTTGAGTAGAAGGAAGTATTAGTTGATCTGCTACTGCACAGGACTTGATTATGGATTAACTCGCAGCACAGAGAAAGCACAGCTGATGGTGCTCTTTCAAAATAAAATCAGCATTCCAGACACTGAAATGGAAACCAGGTTTGAGGGAATTGCAAAGACAGGCTGAGAAAAGATCAAACCACAGAAGGTCAGGTACCACCAAGAGGTTTCTGGCAGAATGAGGCAGCTGGGGGAAGGCATCAAAGGAGATTATCTATTCACAACTCCCTCATTCCGATGTGGCCTGCATCTTTGAGTCTGTCCAAAAAAGATCAAGCAGAAAGAGAGCAGGGAGTGGGGCGAAAGCGGAGGCCCAGGCAGGCGCTGATGTGAGGGAGGAGTGGCACAAATGTTTGATTAAGGGAGGGACACGGCAGTCACTCTGGGCGGGGGTACGAGTGGCAGAGGAATGCAGAGGCTGCTCTTCCTTTCCCTGCTTCTGACCAAGCACCCAATTGTAGGTTGTCCCATCCTGTTATTTTGTTTGTTGGTCTCTATTTTCTTGATATTTTCTTTGTTGGTCTCTTGCTGATTTCCCTCATGCATTTGTTACATTTTGCAATTAATTCATTTGTTTATTTACTTGTTATTTTTGTTTTCTCTCTCCTGTTCATTAGTCTACAAGCTTCATAAGAAAAGAGACATCTGGTTTTTTCACTTGGCACCTCTGGGGCCCACAATCAAAACATATTTATTGAAGAAAGAAATGAGTGGGAAAATTATTTTTAAGAGTAGACCTTTATGAGAAATTCCAAATGTTTTCTTTTTTTCCTTTTTAACAAGACATCTGAATGGAGATGGCAAGAAAAAAATTTTTTTTTAATCCAAAGCAAATGAGGCAGAATACTTTCGATGGTCAATATTATATTCCCAATGATTAATATGTTGAAGAATTGTTTGCTGTATGATTCCCTGTACTTTTCTGTATTTAAAAATTTTCTCAAATGCCTAAACACACATGCACACATGAAATTGCATATGTAGTTCAAGACCTGAAATATTTAGGAGAAATGGGGAAAAGGAAGGTGGAGATGTGACTTGAACAGCTCAATTTTTTTGCGAGTAGAACATTTTCTTGTAAAATATTCAAACCACTGCTATCTCACCATTAGAGCTTCTTGTAGCCCAGGAGACACTTCTAGTAAAAATAAATTCTATGGCCTTTGCACGGTTTTTGGTTTTACTGTTGGCTCCCTGAGATAATGTGGGAGCTGCCCTGGAGGACTTCACCTAACACCCTCCAAAGGAACTGAAGCTTTATCACTGCCTTTTCTGAACTGTGTGATTTCTGGTGAGGTTTTTAAGCATTAGTTATACCCACAGGTGGACTATATGAGGTCTGAATTTTAACGCCTTGAGCCTGGCCATTCTAAGGTCAATACTGATGCAGGAGAATTGCAAATAGGTAGATAGCCATCAAGGCACTGATCATTAACATTCCCCTAAATGAGCTGAGAGGATGGGGTGGGGCCAGGAGGACCACATTAATCTAGAGCCTAGATGACCTGAGGACATCACTGATTTACCAGGTCTGAATTGCTCTCACTTAAACTCACATCAGTGGAAAATATGGGAAGACTTTAAATGAACAAATGGAGCTGATTCAACAAGATTGCGTGACCTTACAATCAAGTTCAGCCTGAGGAGATAATAAAGAGACACTTGAATCCAAACGGAGGGTTCAGTTGTTTTACTACACATTAACATATATTTAAAAGCATACATATATAAATGAGACCTATACACCTATCACGGTATGTAGATAGGCAAAACATATACATAGTGATAGATATATATGCACATAGATTCCAAGTTAGTGCTGACAATCAATAAATGTATGCTGTATGAGTGAGTGACATGAATAGAAATAAACTTAGTGAAAGTAATATTTTCCTTTTCAATTTCTTATTCTTGATAGAAGTTTGTTCACTTGGCTGAACTGGACTGAAGTTTCAGGACAAGTGATAACAATGGCTAGGCAGTTAGGAGTCAGGGGGAAAAGGTAGAGAATGACAAATCATCTTCAACATCTGGAGGTCTCCCACAGCCACCAGCATGCTCATTCTTCTGCTGCCTGGGGATGTGGTTGCTATCTTCTGCTTATGGAGCACTCGCCCTGTGCCAGGCTATGTGACAGGAATTTGACATAGATCTTCTCATCTAACCCTCACCACAAGATCTGCTGTGTAGGTGCCAGTATCCTCATTTACAGAAATGAAAGTTTAGGCTAAGAGTTTTGCTCAGAGACACATGATTAGTAAGTGGCACAATTAGGATTTGAACTTAGGTCTGGCTGACCCCCAATGTTTGTTTAGTAATCACCAGCAAGCATGCGTCTAATCATACTCAATAGCAGATGGAATCTCTACTTTCTCACCAGTGCGAGAGAGAAAGTTCTCCAGCCTGAAGGACAGTTTGGGTCATAATTAGAGACATGTATGATACAGATGTCTACCCCAGCACTGTGAGAACCACAGAACACTCATCCACTGTGCAAAGAGATTCCCAAACCACATACCTGAGATCAGTGCTAAGACCTACGGGGTATCAGCTCTGTACTGGGTGGAAGGGAGCACCATCTGGGCAAAGAGCATGTGCTGTGGAGCCAGGTCAACCTGTGATCAAAGCGTGGAACTGCTACTTAATAGCTTTGCAACCTTGGGAAGTTACTTAATCTCACTGAGCCTCAGCTTCTGAACTCTAGAATGATGACAGTGGTGCCTATCTAGCAGGGTGATTGCGAGTATTGGAGAAAAGGCAATATCTAGCATGTGCTAGGTACTAGACGGAAGGTAATTATTATTATTAACGTAATGATAAGTATATTTGTTGCCTTTTGGAACTAAACAGAGAAAAAAATTGTATCGTGCTGTCGTCAAGAGACCTAATTGCAGCACAGAGATTCCTTGTGAAGTGGACTCCTATTTGCTGAGACTCAACAGAGGTTGAGTCTCTCCCACCTGTATTTTGTAAGTTTATTGATCCTAAGAACCTTGAACATTACTCAAATAAATTAAAAATTTTTTAATGATGGTAACGTGTATACATCACAAAGTTTCCCATTTTAACCACTTTCTAGTATACAATTCAGTGATATTAATTACATACACAATGTTGTGCAACCATCATCACAATCCACTACCAAAACTCTGTACCCACTACACTACACACTGACCTCCCATTCCCTCCTCCTTCCACCCCTGACAGTCTGTAATCTACTTTCTGTCTCTATACATTTGCGTATTTGACTTACTTCCTAAAAGTGAAGTCACTCATATTTGTCCCTTTGTGTCTGACTGATTTCACTTCAAGTTTTATCCATGTTGTCACATGATCAGAACTCTTTCCCTTTTTATGGCTGAGTAATATTCCATTGCATTTGTTTATCTGCACATCTGTTGATGGACACTTGGTGTGGTAGATTGAGCTATGTACCCAGAAAACAACATGTTCTTAATTGCATTCCTGTGGTATAAATAGAACCTTTTGAAGATGTTATTTTTAGTGAAGGTGTGGCCAATATAGTCAGGATGCATCTTAAGACTATTACTGGAGGCTTTATAAAGAGAAAGCCATGGAGAAGCACTGGAAGCCAGAAGCCAATGGAACAAGGAAGAGAAAGGAGGACATCAACATGTGATGGGAAAGCCAAAGAACCCAAGGATTGTTGGCTAGCCAGAACATTACCAACCCTGGGAGGAAGTAAGTCTTTCAAAACTGTGAGCCAATAAATTCCGGTTTTTAAACCAACCTTTTGTGTGGTATTTGTCTTACCAGCATGGCAAATTGAGACACTTGGGTTGCTTTCACCTTTTGACTATTGTGAATAAGTCTGCTATAAACATTGTTGTACAAATATCTGTTCAAGTGTCTGTTTTCAATTCTTTTGGGTGTATAACTAGAAGCAGGATTGCTCGGTTATATGGTAATTCTATGTTTAATGATTTGAGGAAGTTCAAAACTGTTTTCCATAGTGGTTGCACTATTTTCAAGCTGACTTTTGCAGGGCAGCTGGAGGGACCCTGCTTTGGCAATGGGGTGTAGCTCAAAGCCCTTTGCTACACATTCAGTCTTTGGACATCTCTCCATTTTGGTCCATTCTCTTTGGGTGTCCTGAAGATACCAATACCCTTGAGTGCCAGCATTTTTAATTAAGGAGATAGTTATCTCTCTGAATGAGTGGTTTCTTTTTGAACAAGGATCTTTATTCTTAAGCGGAATCCACATATACATTTATTAGCATGTACAGACTTGCAGAAGAAAGAGCAGAAATGGTAAACTTTTGTAGCTAGCATTTACATTATACTCACTGTGTGCCAGGCACTGTTATAAGTGCTTTACATATATTAATCTTTCCATCATTTCTCAGTTCTCACAACAACCCTATTGGGTAGATACTATTGCTATCCCCATTTCACAGTTGAAGAAAGAGGTGCAGAGTATTTAGGTGCCTTTCCCAAAGTCATAATCCTTAAGTGGCAGAGCTGGGATTTAAACCCTGCCAGTCCAGCTAGAAAGGCCTTACACAGTTAGAGGTAATAATTGGTATTCACAGCTCCATGGGTTCCATTATCATGGTGATAATAGTTCTGTGCAGAATAAAATGGCAGCTAGCAGAAGTCCCTCTACCTCAGCAAGCCAAAGGTTTTGCTACCCAGAATTGAAAACATGTTTCTTCTCAGGACTGTGGAACCCATATCAAATATTAGAACAGTTAGGTAGCAGCAGGGATTCGAATCCATATTTCATGAAATAAAATTAAATGTCTGTGCATATTTTGTTATCTTGAAAATCATGACAGTGAGCAATTTGGTGCCATGGTGAGATCATGGAGTACGACATCTTTGCTAGACATACATAGGCCAGCTTTTTTGATGTCATTTTTATGGGAAATCATATTTTCTTTGTTTGATTTATGCATGCTCCAACTTCTTTTATGCTCTATATTTTGCTCATTTCCTTTTCCTAAATTTGCCTTTCTTGTAACATGGAGTGCATTTTTGGTTTCAAATGAGTGTGTGTATTATCCCGCAAAAGGGGTGCTGATGCAAAATACCAGAAAGCGTTTGGCTTTTATAATGGGGATTTATTTGGGAGAAAAAATTTACAGTTCCAAGGCCAAATCAAGGCATCAGCAGAGATGCTTTCTCACCCAAGTTAGCTACTTTTGCTCCGGTGTGTTGCCACGTGGTGAAGCAAGATGGCTGACGATCTCCGTGAGGTTTCTCTTTCCCCTCTGGGCTTCCTCTCTCAGGCCCAGCCACTCTGCTTTCTTCCTGACTTCAGCTGCAAGCTGGCATAGGGCTTGTCTCTTAGGGCTTCCTCTTGGCATATGGCTTGTTTCATTCTGGGACTTCTATATCAGCCTTGGCCATGCTGCTCTCTTCCCACCCAATCTCAGTGGTAAGTTATCAGGTAAAATGGATCATCTCTTCCCTGGGCCTCAGCTGTTTGAGCCTTCTCCTTCCTGTCACATGACAGAATCAAAAATGACAAAGCTTTCTCTTCTTGCGTGTCTGTCTGTATGAGTGTCCATTTATATCTGACCCAGCAAAGGGGCGAGGACTCAACCTGTGTCATGCCCATTGATGTAGTCAAATCAAAAGCCCAAAGCAATCTTATCAAATAATCTAATCAAAGGCCCCTCAGTTGAATTTAATGCAATCAAAGTGTATCACACTCAGAGGAATAGATTAGTTTACAAACATAATCTTTCTCTTTTGGGGATTCATAAACTACTCTCAAACTGCCACAGTTTGAGACATTCCAGGCCCTTAGGAGTTCTGAGATATTCTAATGTTTTCCAGTTAGCCAGAAAGAAATAAGTAGCCAGGTAATAAAACACACTTAGGAGAACACATAGCTACTCAGTTTCATTCTGTTCATTCTCTCTTACAGCACAAACGTAGAGGCCTGTAATATTTAAATCCTTTTTGTGCCATAGAGAATGGTTGGATCCTGGCATTCTATCCTTGATTACAGAGGCAATTGGCCTACTAATTTCTACCAAATGGTAGATGACTTGTGGTCAGGATGACCCAATATCAATCGTTCAATCATAGTTGTCATTAGTAGTATGTCCAGGATAAAGCATGATTTCTTTCATTAGGAAACTCTGAATCCATGGAGCTTTATTTGTTTGAATTCCACAATCTTGAACTTAACATTAGTGGACCTGGCTTTGCTCAATAGAGAGAGGGATTTACTAAATATATAGAAAAGTCCAGTCCTGGTCAAAATGGTGATGCTGGTGAAATTTTAAGTGTTGAAACTTCACAAGCAGCATCTCCCTTTCCTAACCTGATGATGCCACGGAGAATCATTCCTTTGCCTCCATATTCTTTCTCTCCTTCTCCTGTCAAATTTGGACCCTGATAAATGATTTTATGTTATCGCTTGCAGTAATAGGTAATTGACTGATAAGATTTAATTATTTTTACTATATTTGGGGAGCATCTTCATTTTAATAGAACTTCAGTTTTCATCTAAAGGAATAAAAACATTCTAGAAGTAAGAACTGGTCAAGCAGATTTTTTGGGGGGGTATGGATGAACATTTCTGTTTTCTATGAACACATATATGGCCACTTCTACTGCATTCTTTTTTTCCTACTGCATTCTTAAAGGGTGGTCCTTGTATATTAAATACCATAGTTGTTAGGTGTGTTTTACCTGTTGAAAAAAATTATGTACCAAGGCTACATGTTAATTATTAAAGTCAAAGGATGAGACTAATTATAAATAATTCTTACATACAATGCATCAATAATGTCTGACAATACTTCTCTTTATAAAGACTAGCAAAAGTTACTTTACATATAAACCTTAATATTAATTTCCTAATACTGTGAAACCCTGTATAACACAGTCAACCCTGTTGTGGGCAATGGACTGGGGTTAATAGTACAAGTATGAGAATGTTATTTCATGAATTATAATAATGTACAACTCTATTACAAGGTGTTAATAATAGGGTGCTATATGGGAAAATTACACCTAATGTAAACTATGGACTATAGTTAACAGTAATATTTAAAATTTTTTTCATCAGTTATAAAAAAGGTGCCACCATAATGCAAAGTGTCAACAATAGGGGAGTATGTGGGAACATTGCCGTTTTTGCATGAGTTTTCTGTAAAACTACAACTTCTCTGGGTTATCGAGACAGAAAGGGAGTAGAGTGTGGTGAGCAAATGCTCACTATGGGCAGAACCTATGATAAGGTAGAAGGGGGGTGGTTTGGCAGTGGATGGGGGTGATAGTGGTGCAGGGATGTGAAAGGGGCCGATAGTGCTGGAATGTGAGGGTGAGCAGTGTTGGAGTGGACTATCTATGGAACTGGGGGGAGGGCTGGAGAAAAGAACAGGTGAATTCTCAATATTTGTAGGTCTGTGGTTGAAACTACAATGGTAGAGATGCTTTTTTTTGGCAGATATGGCAGGGGAGGGTCACTGGTGCAGGGCATTGATGGTGAGGGGATATGTGGGAAATGGTTTACCTGGAGCATGCATCTATGGAATATGAATGTGTTCATCTTGGCGTAGGTTGTTATCTCACACACAATAAACAAGAAAATATTAAACTCCCATCCTGGGGAGTCCTGCTATGTTCTCAAATAGAGGGGCAGTGCCTAATAAAGAAAAAGACTAACATGTTAAGACCTCAATATTAATGCATGTAACTATGAATGTTATTGGTTAAAAATTGAAACTTAGTGGTTGCCATAGGTTTTGAGGGGAGGGAGAAGGAGGAATGGGTAGAACATGGGGCATCTTTGGGGCATTGGAGCTGTTCTTTGTGATATTGCAATGATGCACACAGGCTATTATACATTTGTCAGAACCTATAAAAGTATACAGTAGAAAAGGTAAACCATAATGTAAACCACTGATCATGGTTAGTAGCAATGCTTCCATATTTGTTCATCTATTGTTACAAATGTACCATACTTATGTAGGATGATATTGGTAGGGGAGAATGGGGGGTGGAGGAGAGGGTTTAGTGTATGGGAATCTCCTGTATTTTCTATGTAACTTTTCTGTAACCTAAAGCTTCTCAGAAAATAAAGTGAAAATAAAAATAAGACATTGGAGGAACATACAGAGGAATTGTCAATGTACATCAAAGATGAGAGATCTTATGATGATGAAAGGTACAATGCAAAATGTTTTTAAACTGTTTTTTAAAATTTTATTACTGTTATTTTTTGTTGGCTTTGTTTTTGGGGAGGTTTTGGGTTGCAGAGGGGTTGCAGAGGTGGTAGGGGAGGATCAAGGGATCGGGGTGTCAGTGGTAGGGGTGTGTGTGTGGGGGGTGTATCTGGGCCATGCCTCTTTGGATTGTGTATTCATGTGGTTGTGAAGTGTTGTCTCAGTGGGTAGAGACCCACAGGATAACTGATGGAATATTGAATTCCCATCCTGGCGTGTACTGCTACATTCTCTCATAGAGTGGCAAGACTCTCTGGAGTACAAGGGCAGTGCCTAGCAAAGGAGGGCAGACTAATGCTCCAGGCCCTTGATATTGATGCTTTTACTGATGAAACTTGTTCTTGTGAAACTGAAACCTGGCCTGGTAATATATATTGCCTAAAAGTTACTTCCTGAGGGCCTCCTTGTTGCTTAAACATGGACTGTTTCTTAGCCAAACTTAGCATATAAATTCACTGGCTTCCCCACAACATGGGACATGACTCCTGGGATGAGCATCTCTGGCACCGAGGGATTTATACCGAGCACCAAATAACAATGCATTTGGAGAAAGACCTAGACCAAGGGAAATATTAAATGCAAATGAGTTTTCATGGTGAAGAGATTTCAAAATGAGTCGGGAGGTCATTTTATGCACATCTGAGGAGGATGTCACTGTCTGCTTCACAGTAAACAGTGCCTCAAAAAGGGTGCTCCTGGGGGCTCTAGAGACACCTAGACACTATAGGCAGGGCAGAAAACACCAGGAAATCAGCACCTCATCATTGGGCCTTATAGAAATATGATAACCCATCTCTCCCAATGTATCAGAGTTAGACTTGTTTATAATTTCCTATATATGGTTCTTCTATCCCATTTATTTGAACTTATAATTAGTATTATACCAATTAAATATATATCTCAGAGACTTAAATCTTCTGGTTGTTCATACACCAGTTGAGCCCTGAATATCAGCAGAGTTGCAGCAAACACCTATTCTCCAGTTTATCAGACTCACCCAGGACAACTAACAAAAGGATGATGATGGACAATGCTCAACCAAAGAAACAGAGAGTATCTTCAACTACAAGCAAGACAGGTCCATCTATCTGCCCCATGGGATTTAAACATCCTCTCAGTTGGAAGCAGAGTGAGCATCACCATCCCAAAGTCCTCAAGATAGAGAAATGAACAAACATAAGAGGCGAATGCAGCTATGGACTAAAGTAGACATTATTATTCTAGTAATGGAAGAACTTGTAAAATTGATATAAAGACAGTGGTCAACAGAGGTTCTGAGGGGAGGGAGAGGGAGCAATAGGTATAACAGAATTTTGAGACATTGGAATCATACTGTGAGATATTACAATGACAGATACTAGCCATTATATATTTTGTCAAAACCTATAAAATTGTGCAGTGCAAAGTGTAAAACATAATATAAACTATAGACCATGGTTAGTAGCAATGCTTCAACATGTGTTTATCAATTGTGACAAATATACAGCACTAATGAAGGAAGTTGTAATGGGGCAAATTGTGAGAGAGGGAGGGGATGGGGTATATGGGAATCCCCTATATTTTTGATGTAACATGTATGGAATCTAAA
>PVKH010043008.1:0-10766 GCA_004027955.1 Chaetophractus vellerosus | reverse complement strand
ACGAACACTGGAATTAGCAAGCAGACATAACTACATAGCAACATGAATGGGCAGCATGAACTTCAACTTGATCACCAGAATAACCCAAAAGTCCTGTAAGAAAGCACCTACTGCACTCTCTTCCTCGGGAACTTGGAGGAATTCATGGTGGTTTCCTTATTGGGTAGGATCCCATGCTAATTCCATGTTAGTACTACCCAAAACTTAAGAGCCCATCAGAGAATTTGTCAGAATGGAAATAGAGGATGGTACTCAGTACCTTAGCCTTTAGCATATGGTGGTTTAGTTTGGAGTAATAATCATTAAAATCATCCATGAAATAATTCAGAAAATGCACCACCAAACGATACCCCTTCTCAAGTTGCACACACAAAACCTCCCGTATTAAATGGGCTCTGGTACCCAGGACACATGCCTAGCTCACACCCCTTTCCTCCCTCAGTTGCCATTTGTTTGCTGGCCTGACTCTAACAAATCATTGAGCAAGTCGGTCTTTAAGAGTTGATTGGACACATACATGGTGGTGTAGTAGATGCCTGCACCATGATTTCTGCCTTTAAGGAGCTTATAAATTAATAAAGGAAGCTGTTGGTAAGAGACGAGTGAATCTGTAACAGTGTCCTTCCCTGGAGTAAAACCGCTCTGATCTAATGCCACTCTAAATCTAAGGAGAGTGAACTGCAGACTCTCCGAAAGAATAACAGCACTAAGGAGGAAACAGGTCTCCCTGTATTATTCATGCTGGGCATTCCCTGGGAGCTTCAATCATTTAATCAATAAGAAATCAACAGTAATGAAACATCAAATCATTTCATTAGTAGTTGCAAATTGGGAAAAAATCATGTTTTCTTTTCCCTCTTTCCTCCGATGGATATGCTGGAGCCATATTACCAAAAAATAAATGCCAGAGGCCCTAAATGAGATGCTTCTAGAGTTACTGTTATTCTTAAATTACATTGGGGTTTCTCCTTTGCAGCTGATCAACATTGCAATGTGACCCTGCTATTCCTAAATGTATGAGATGTAGGTACTGTGGCTTCAATTATATATGTAAGCATTCCTCTGCGTTCCTAGGAAAGACCATCCCATATAATAAATATGAGTAGAGTTGATGCAGACAGAGCAGTGTCTGACACATTTTTGTGCAGAAATAAATAAAAATCACCAAAATTATAACAAGTAAAGGCTATTTATTCAGAGCTTGCTAGAGCAAAGGAGTCAGCCACCATCACTTATGTTTGGCAGAGACTCAAAGGCAGAGGAGTGGGAAAGCTTTACAATGGAAAAAAGGGAAGACTTCAGGTATGCCCTGAAGTTAGCAAGGGGAAGCTGGAGGCAGACAAGCTAGAAGTGGGGCACCCTATCTGATTCATTAAGGGAGCATATTTGGCTTTCTCCAGTTGGTGCTAAGTTAGAAGCAGGGAAAAATTAGGAAAGTTGTTGTTTATGGATCAAGTCCTGATCACATTGGGCTGATTGCTACAGAAGTTGTGGTTTGGCTTCCCAAGCTGGTTACTACAGATGATGGTAGGCTTCCTGGGCAGGTTGCTACAGGTCAGGGGTCAGAGTTCTATTTTATATATGGTCTGACTATTGTCTGTTAGTACATTCATCCTCTCACTTGTACTATCTTTTCAACAACGCAATGATTTCCAGTTTATCAGCCATAGAGTCTTGTCATTGAGCTGATGCAATTAATCTGTAGGTGTGCTTGGTACTTTATAAGTAGCTATAAAGCATCTACCCTTGATGCTTTAAAGGGCAGATCCAACTATCCTAATTGAAGCTTGGATCCAGCCTTCTGCATTTTCCCAATAGGCAGTTTTCTGCTGTCTAAATTAACTGGGCTTCCACATGGTTAGATATATGACTATCTACATGAAGAGAAAGGCCAGGAAGATAATCTATAAATCAAGACTTCTGGAGAAAGTGATAGAATAGTTAAGGATCTACAGATCCAGAAGGTTCAAGATGCTGTCGATTATTTTTTCTGTCCCTGACATATGGGGTCATAAACATGGTAGCATGGGTTGGGTGGCTTGGTCATAAGCTGTATATATAAGGAGGTTTTGTTATTTATCCTAAGAGAATCCCTAGACTCAAATGCAGAAGCAAAGGGCACAGTCCTGCAAGAACAACAGTATTTTCATCTGGTGGTTGAACCTTGGTAAAGTCAAATTTCTGAGTTGCTACAGGCTGTGATTACTAAAGAGGATGAAGGAAAAATGATTGTTTTAGGCCTGGCTCCATCAAAAAGCAGCAGATTTCATTGTTTATTTTTTCTATGTAATGTTATTTTCTATTCAGTAGAAAAAATTCATCCTTAAGTCCAGCAAACAGCCATGGGTAGCCTAGCATTACAACAAGTTCCTTCACTTTTCTTTCATGACTTTAAGTAAATATTTGCAATTTAATATCATATCAAAATAATTTAGGAATACAGTTAAATTTCCTTCAATTTTGTGGGTGGAGGTCCTGGTAGAGGGAGTTGCTGTTTGTTTTGTTTGGGTGAGGAAGAGCTGAGAAAAAAGTTTCCACTAGTAGGATTTCCTGAGCATAAGAGCAGCAGTAAATCCACATTACTACTTCACTGAACAAGAAAATTGATAAAGCATTTTGTTATAATTTCTATTTTTTAAGCCTCCGTACTGTACTGTTTGACTTTCACTTGGAGAACTAGATTGCATATCACATAAGAATATATTTTGCAAACTGTTGTAATGTATACCACTACTGAGTTTAAAAAATAAATAATTGTATGCTGGTCTTATGCTAATATTATCCACATCATTAAATAGAAAAAAAATAAGGCTTCGGATGCAGCCATTCTAAGAGTCAGCTGCTCTTTAAATCAGGGAAATAGCATTTACTAATGAACTTATTTAATACTATATTATTTAGATAGAATGATTTTGAGGATTCATATGTCACAATGATTTTAGTACTCAACTCTAGTTCATTTTTTTTTTCCTAAGTTAGGTAAGTAGGAGTTATTTTACTATTCTACCAAACGCTGAAAACTAAAGATAAAGTTTTTCATTCACTGGAAATTATTTGTAAAACACTCTATTTGTTGCTTTTCATTCTTTTATTCCTTCACAACTTTGGGACAGTCCATGTGCCAGGTATGCTAAGGATCGAGGACATACAGGTAAGCCTCTGTCCTCAAGGGGCTTAGACTAGCACACACATCTGTAGTACCCAGTGGGCTGCTGAACCCAGATGGAAAGAGGCAGCGAGAGATGCTTGCAGGAGGAGGAAGCACTGAACTAATACAGGGTTAGGCTCCTGAGACCTTCCAGCCACAATATTTTTATCAGTCTTCAGTACATAACCTTGTGTTATGTGTGTTTCTGTTTAAAAGCACCTTATTTAATATGTATTGATTTATTAACACTGAACTCATGGCCAACAGCACTGTAACTCATTTAAAAATGTCCAATCTCACACATAAGGCACAGCCTCCCTGTGCTTCGGAACACCAGGCAGCACTTCTGCACTGAGCTCGGAGCCATTTTAAATAGTGACATCACCATAAAAAATGCAAAAACCGGGGCACTAAACAAACCACGAGCAGGAGACTTATTTACAGTGTGAGAGCTGAAACAAGAAGGCAGAGCGTTGCCTTGTTCAACTTCAGCTGGGACGGGCAAATTTTTTGTTGCTCTGTATATATCCAAGACTGACCACAGAAGTGCCATGGGTATTACAAATAAATTTTAGCAGGTAGGAGAATTCACAAATTGGGAATCTGCGCATAATGATGATCGAGTCTATGGGTCGTCAGGCTCCTTGCCCACATTTCCCTTAAGGTTTCTTTAGCTGAGGGAGTGTCCATCAGAGCCACTCTGCTTTATATAAGGCTTTTGAGAAGGAATTCCACCATCAAAAAAGTAGTTCGAAACACCACAGATAGGTCACACGTTGGGGAGAGAGGCAGGAGTTAGGCTCTTATGGGGCCTCTAGTATTTGTTAAAGTGTTTCTGTTTTCCCTAAAAGAGATGGGAGGATGGGATGGCGATAGAAGGCCCTGAGCAAAAAGCCCAGTGGAGGAGGGATGGAAGAAGTGACAACATGGCTGGGATACAACAGTGGTGGTGAGGATAAAGGCGGCATGAATTCCAGGTCTGAGCAACTTAGTGATTGATTTGGTGTGGGGGGTAAGGAGAGGTTGTTGAGGAGAAAGTCGAGGTTTGGGGTTGATAGGATGCCGGTCTCCTAAAGGAGGTATACTTGACTCTAACTTGCAGCATGTTGCAGTTCAGATGCTCTGTGGGACTTTGGAGTAGAAATGCTCAGTAGGTAATTGATATTAGGCCTACAGTTAAGATCTGGGTCACAGGTCTAGTAGAGGGGGACAGTAGTGGTTGAAGCCATGAACCCGTTAGACCCTGCAAGGCAATCCAAGGAGAGCTGGGAATGGTCGAGAACAGTCCTAGGGACCAATGTCATTGAGGGGTATGTAATGGACAGTCAGATTCTAGGAAGAAATCCCAAAAAGATTGATGATGTCATAGATACCAGGGAAGAAGAAATGTCAAAAACAGAAAGGACAGCAACAGTGTCAAATGCCACAGAGGGGTCAAGTTCAGGAAAAAAATGGAAACATTTGGCAACAAGGTTTATTTAAAATGAGATGTTACTTTGAAGTGAGGGAAAAGCTCTAAGTTTTTCAGAAGTGATATAACAAAAAAATGGTGTTTAAAAAGTGACCATTTTATAACAGCAGCTCTGGAATGTGTTATGGCAAAGCACATAAAAAAGTAAGATTAAGCCAAAGACATGGTGATTTCATGGTCTCAGTTTCGTCTAGAAATGTTTTTTTTCCTTTCTTCCTCTAAATATGCCAAAATAAGCCATCAAGCTAAGAATTTATTAACTTTATATATATAACTTTATATATATATATAACTTTATGAATATAGCAAAACACA
Source organism: Chaetophractus vellerosus (assembly GCA_004027955.1). Classification (NCBI taxonomy): domain Eukaryota; kingdom Metazoa; phylum Chordata; class Mammalia; order Cingulata; family Chlamyphoridae; genus Chaetophractus; species Chaetophractus vellerosus. The sequence continues at coordinate 5,832 of PVKH010043008.1, read as the reverse complement.
AAAATTTTGCTGTTCTGTGTAACCTTGGGAAGTCTTTATTTTGTTTTTGTTTTTTTTTTTAAAAGAACTACCAAGGTTTGAACCCAGAATCTCATACATGCGAGGCAGGTGCTCAACCACTGAGCTACACCTGCTCCACACATTATTGACTTTCAATGTTAGCTTTGTCATGTTTGGCTTAGACATGTTTGTAAACGCTTGAAAGTAGTGAGTAATTGTGTGTTGTAACAGCACAGGAAAATAAAATCTAACCTTGATATGAGAAGAACTCCAGTTGCTAGAATAAGTAAGCAAATCTGTAAACCCAGGCATCTGTCTGTCCTTCTGCTTTTTTTTCTCTTAAGTAAAACACTAAGGGTTAGATAGCTTTGTAACATGCCAGCCCTGTCACCACCATCAAATCACACCACCTCTAGGACTCAGTTTTCCTATCTCTAAAATCAAAGAGTCGGTGTCACCCAGAGCACTGCTATTCAAACTGTAGATCATGACACATTAGTGAGTTATGAAATGGAAAAATATCAGAATGCATTCCATACAGCCAAGAATATCTTGTTTTGCAAAACTTATATTTCAGCTGTGTGTGTGCACACGTGTGTGCATGCGCATGGGGGGGCAGAGAGAGAAGAAACAGATTACTAGGTCCTGGTGTAAAACATATTTTTCACTGTAGACTGTGCTTTAAAAATGTCTGAGAAATACTGCTCTAGAATAGAGTCCCTTCCTATTCTAAAATTCTCTCCTTTTAGTTAACTGTCAAATAGTCTTTTTGATGTAGTAAATATTTCGTAACAATTCTGTGGAACTGCAGGTATAATTACTGTTAAGGAATGACAGCGAGTAACAAAAGAGAATAACATTAAAAGGTAAATAAGGCCAACATCTGTGTTATATTTGACCACAAGACTGAACAAGCCTTTAAAATTTATTAGTATTCCAACAAGAAAGTCACTCCTGTAATTTATGAAGAAAAGTTAAACTATGCTATAATTTAACAAACAATATAGTTATTTTAATGGTCACATAAATAAACAACCATATCAAGAAGAAATAATAATTCTTCCAAAGTAACAATACCATGGCACATAAATTCTAGAATAGGCAATTAAACCAATGTGGTGCGTCTCTTCATCCTTGCCACATAAAGAGATTCATGGACCCAGTTATGAGACAAGTCATCGTATTTTTATTGGCCTGGACTAGAGGGAGTAAACACCTTAGTCAGGTGTTTTGTTTTAGAAACAGCTGTTTGAACTTCCCCTACTGGTTAATTCTGCTCTAGGGTATATTGAGCATTTGCTTTTCCCAGAATGCTTACTGATATTTAAAATCCATGTGAGAGAGCAATTTCTTATAAAACCAAGATTGGATGAATTAGGTTTTCTGTCCTCATTTGTAAACTGTTTTTAGTTTTTCTACAACCTAAGAAATTTTATAAATTTTAGATGGTATTAATAAAGGACCATTTAAGGATGCTAAAGAGTATGAATCATCACACAGGAAATTGGACGGAATTGTTTTCACTGGTCCCTCGGGCACAGCTCAGAGCCATTCAGTTAGCCATGCCCTGCTGTGGATGTGTGTTCCCTACGCTTCCTTATTTCCTCCCTGCCCTCTCGCAAACCACCCTGTGTTTTCTTTGCTCCTTTGCCAATTTAACACCCACCTCTTGGCACAGTGTCCTCCGCCTCCTTTGCAATGCCAGCTTGTGGGAGATGCCCAGGCAGGCGAGGCGTGGAGAGCGAGCTCCTCCTCTAGGGCCCCTCGGAGGGGCGGGGCTGGGCGCAGAGGTGTTGGCTCCGCCTCTCGGGCCACCGCTGATTGGCCACTGGAGGCAAGTCTCTGCCCCCACCTCTCCATCCAGCTCTTCTGTGGTCTCCTAGCCAGCTCCCCTGGGTCTCACATGGGGAGTCAAGGCATACAAACATGTGTGATTGTGCCAAACTGAGAAACCAGAATTCTTTTTATCCTCTGTGAGAATAATGTTTTTGCCACCTAGGCGTCTCCTAGACGTCTCTGATTTATTAAGTAAGAAAACCAAGACTCGAAGAGGTAAATAAGGAGACCAGAGTGGGAGAGCAAAGGCAGGGCCGCTCCTTCCCCAGGGCTCTTGATCCACCTCTTCTCTCTACTTCCCAAAGCCAGCAGAGGAGCTGGGGACTGAGGTGGCTCCTCAAGGACGCCTTAGACTTAAGATAAACAGCCCGTGGGGAGGAAGACAAGGGGAAGTCTTGAGATTTGGAGTGAAGATAGTTTGTTCTGAAGACCATACAGAAAGTATAAGAGGTTTATGTTGGGCGGTACTGGGTAGTAAGAATCTTCTTTTCTCTGGCTTTGAGACGGTGGTGATCCGCAGAGCACACCCTGACTGGGTGAGTTGTTTACAAGAAGGCTTAGTGCAGGCAGATTCTGTACTTATTCCACAGGTTGGCTGTGATAATAAAATAGTATATTAGAAGTTATTGTTCTTTGGAAGAATTGTAAATGCCATCCATATCAGAGCTGGTATTGTCTTTAGAATGTCAACAAAACCTTCAAAAGAGTGTTATACATCATTGTGTACTCTGGAAATTTTTGCCGCCTTCACAAATTGTGCACTATGTTCAACCATGAAGCATGTTGTTTCCTGGATTTGATATATTACTAAGATAGTGATACCCTAAAGACTGCAAATATCCACATAGCCCCCTGAGTTCATATGAGTGCCAGCAGACGTCATATACGGGCTGTGAGGGGCAGACTGCTCACTACCTGTGCCAAAGGTTTGAAGCATTGGGTAGAAACCAGGAGCTATTTCACTATTTGATGACCAGAGAGTGTCACATGAATGTCAAGGTGAGCTCTTTGAGCAGACATCAGGTCAGGTGGTCAGATTTATACTCAAAATTTGCAGGCAGTCTAAATAACTGGGTGATAACTATCACTAACTGTGTTTATTTTAAAATAAAATTAGTTTAGTACCCTTTTGAAATTAATTAATTCGGGGCCAGCTCGATAGCCCAGTGGATAGGGCGCCGGCATACCACATGGGAGGCCCCGGGTTCGATTCCCAGGGACCTCTCCTAGCGGGCAGACCACCTTGAGAATGGCAAGCCGCCATGGGCGGGCCGGAGCCGCCGTGGGCAGGGCAAGAAGCTGCCATGGACATGGCAAGAGCTGCCACGGGCAGGGCAGGTCGCCCGCGGATGGAGCACAGCCAGCCACCCGCGAACTGAAACCCGGCGGTGAACGGACGCAGAGACCAGCCACAAGCGGGGAAAGCCACGCCTGCACAGTGTCCACTCTCGGCGCGTCGCCGCAGCGGGGGGAAGAGATTTGTAATAAAATAAATAAATCTTTAAAAATAAAAAAAAAATTTTTTTAATTAATTAATTGCATCTGTTTTCTGATAATTGTGGCAATGCATTTAGACATTGTTGTGTAATATAAATAATAGTTTCTTGATTCACTGAATCACTTGTCCCTGAGACAGGCTGGTAAAGTTAAATTTCCTCTACTGTATGTGACCATGCAACATATTTAAAGCAACATGCTATTTCTTCATTATGCAAAGTGCCAATGACATTGGGACCACTTGGCTTTTAAAATTAAATAAGTCACTAAATTTTGCACACAGAATAAAACATGCACACCTAAGGGAGCTGGAGAATCTCCCAATATGCCTCTTGCTTTCAGCCTTTCCTGAAACTGGCTAGCTCTTAATATGACATCATGTTTCATGTAGCCTGAAGTATATATGTTCTTGACTTTAAAATTCTTCTTTTAGGATCCACCTACTTCAGTTTCCCTTGGACTGCGAATGGAAGAAATGATTTTCAACTTGGCAGACACACACCTCTTCTTTAATGACTTAGAAGTAAGGTTTTATACATATTTCTTTCATATTTGTTTCATGGGGCATCTTTGAAAATAGGTGATCAGTTTTTATATAATGATGGACTTATTTTTAAATATATATCATTGGAATAACGAGATAGAGGAACTAGCAGTTGCAGAGTAATGGGTTTTGTCTTCATGGTATTTCTCTTGTTTTTCACTTTAGCTGTTGTGTTTCAAAGGCAGAACCCACATAACCATTGATAAGGATTAGAATTTGATACCAGGAATCTTAAATATTAAATTTGTTGATTATCAGAAGCTACAGATTTCTTAGTTACATACTCACTGTCAAGAAATCATGATACTTGCTTATACTGTTGTGTTATCCTCTTACAGGGTTAGATTGAATGTTTTTCTTTCTCACTGGTCCACTTGGTTAGACGCCATTTTAATCAGGCCTCTTCTCTTTGGGTACCAGGAGTACTTATGTAAAATTGCTGATGATTTTATTGTCTATTATGATTGGGGGAGAAGGACTTTTGTAAGATGGCTGGCTAAATGTGTTATGGGCTTTGACAAACATGATGACCTTGGTTAGCAGGAATCTTACAAACAGAATATTATTTTTCATATTGCCATTATGAAAAAACATGGCTATAACTACATTTCACTCCCATCTTAATAGAGACAGTTGTTTATTTAAATCCCGCCGTTAAGCAAGCTTGTGGTAGGGCTGCCAACAGGCATTAATCATCAAGTTGTTGTTTTGCTAGATTTTATAAATGTATGTTATTTCAGACAGGAGAAGAATCTGAGAGATTCAAATAGAACTTTTACTGATCAAAGTTAATTGGCAGCAATTGGCCTTTAAATATTTCCTGATGTTTCCCTTTTCGAAATCAAGCAAAATGCACCTTATTTAATAGATGAGCCAAAATCATTTGAAAAATGCCAGTGTGTGACAGAACTTAAATGTGGTTTGTTCAACATCTGTCCTGTATTTTGATTTCTTTTCATCTGCAATGAAACTACTCACAGACGAATTGGCAACTTACAGTGCAATAAAATTATTTAAATGTGCTTTATTTTTTCCATTCCTCATTGAAGTATTTATTTTTACACTGAGCGTAAAATGCAGAATTGTTTGCGTTTTAAAGTGTTTGCTTTCCTTAAGGAAACTACCCATAAGACATTACTATTTTTAAGGTAGAAATATTCCAAGTGAATGACAAGTTCAGATTGGCTTTGGAAAAGCTTAATAATCATACTTATTTTCAAAAGCTGTTTCTGATTTATGGTTATGTTTCACTTCATGAGAGAACTGCACAAAAAAATTCCATATTTTACTAGTATGTTAAAATTCCTTTGCTAAGTTTCCATTTGTTTCTGATGATACAGATGAGGCTGATACTTTGTCCTAGGTACAACCAAGCTACTCTTATTGATGGGTGTTAATAGCACCCATCAAGAAGAAATTAGCAGTAAATTGCTATTGTTTTTAAACTCTACCTTCTTAAAAATGTCAAAGCTTGTCTCTGTAGTGCCAAAACTATGTGGTGAAAAGTTAGGCAAAGTAATAACTTGTTATACTTTAGACCAAAAAACTTCCAAACTCAATTTTGACATAATGCAGCCTGATTTGCATTTGTTTATTGATATTTTTCACACGGGTATGTATATAGACACTGTCTGAAATAGTATAGAAACAACTGTATTAAAAGTTTTAGTTTAGAGATGTGATTTTTTTTTCCATAAGCCCAAAATTTAAAAAAATAACTAGTGTTTTCTCCAGTTAGTTATGGAAATATCAGATTCAGTTCTTGGCAAGAGAACTATTTCTTCTTACTGGTTAATTAGAAAATAGAATGAAGATATAATTCAACCAAATACATGAGAGTAGTGGGAAAATTATTTAAACTTATAATCTTATAAAAGTTGACTTTAAATTATTTTATTTGAAAATAATGTATAGGTATCTACAAAAGTATAAATGAAAGCTTCATTTAGCATCGT
>PVKH010043007.1:0-10766 GCA_004027955.1 Chaetophractus vellerosus | reverse complement strand
ACTCAACCACCCAGCCACATTGGCTGACAATGAACACACTGGTTTTTTTCATTTGTTCACTTGTTGTTTATTTTTTTGTTTGTTTTTCAAGAGGCACCAGTAACTGAACCTGGGACCTCTCATGTGGGAAGCAGGCACTCAGCCCCTTGAGCCACATCAGCTCCGAAAATTTTCTTCTTTTAAATATTAAAAAAAAAAAAAAAAACTTTGGCTAGATCTATTCCTCTGCATTGGGCAGTTTTTATTACTATTCTGAAATTATCTATTTTAATTTTAACTTTTCTAATAACTTGTTTCAGGTGTAAAGAAAGTGCTATTGATATGTTCATATTAATGTTTTATCCAGCAACAATAGTTTGGAGTTTTATTAGACAATCATTTTGTCTAAATATAATAAAAATGGCTTCCTCCTTTTAAAAACATATACCTCTACCCCTTCACATTGCTTATTAGACCAATCACGTACAATATTGGAAAGAAGCAGGGATATGGACATGCATCTTATGTTGCTACTAAATGGAAATGTTCCTAAAATTTCGTTATTAAATATGATGGTAGAAATTTCATCATGTCAAGTAATTTTCCTTCTTTTCTTAGTTGGGTGAATTTTTAACATAATTGAATAATTATTTAAAATCTGCATACTTATGGAGGATTGTGCTAAAGCGCCTCTTCCATATTTGGTTCAACTTATTTTGGAACTTTATAATAGCTCCTGTTTAGCCAAGCTTTTTTTCACATATTATTTAACGGGTTGGGAACAACATAATTTATGACAAATCTCTATAGTTTACTGGTCACAGGCTGTTTCTCTCTGTAACTAACATTTTTTTTCTTTTTATGAATATAATCTCATCTAGTAATTTTTTAACTCACCAAAGTTCAAATCTCTTACTTTGTCTCTGCTACTACCAAATATTTCTTTTGAATGGGGGAGAGGGGAGAAAGAAAAGTTAACTTCTAAATTCCAAAAATACAATAGTTTTTGCATTATTTGCTACTGAGTGTGGAGGAGGGTTAATTAAAAGAAAAACAAAAACCAAACCTGGACCTAAAATTACAACCTATACAGAAAGTTATTTGCAAAATGAAGGAAAAAAAGGGAAGTAGGGAAGCAACATTAAGCAAAGTCATAAGGCCCAAGTTGAAACAAGAACAAATCACTTCAGTTCCTGAAGCCTTATCTGAAAAGGGAACAGACAGAAATAAGACATAAATTGTGTAGACAAATTGCCAATGGGACTCTTTTTCTGTTTCAATGATGTAGTTTAAATAATCTTTGGTCTTCTCTCTATACCTGTAACAAATACCAAACAACTAACTACTACCATGAAATTTCTAAAATTGTTTCACATTTGTTCAAAAAGGTAAAAATCACATACTTTCCTCCCATTTTTTCAGTTCAAATTCTGGCCTGAAAGATTACATATACAATAGTTAGCTGATCTATGCAAAGTTAAACCACATTGAGCCCCTCTACTCATAAGAAGGGGCTTCATAATTTCTATCACACTTAATTTAGGCATGAGAAATATTTCTCAAGGCAACTCAAAACAAGCAAGTCAAGGAAAAAAATCTATGAAGAAAGAAAAGCAGACTAGCAGATGAAACAAATGTTCTGAAAAACTCAAATCTGCCATTCAAGTTTTCAAAATACCCCAAGGGAGATAATGAATGGGATCTATTACAACAAAGCCAGGAAAATAAAAAGCAAATTTCAAGCATGATAAATGGCCCTGATAGGCTGTCTGCTGAAAGAGAAAGATGTAAGGCTAGTGATTTAGTGCACAGTTCCTTTTGGACCCTCAAGAAGAGGTTCATTTCAAAATCATAATTCTTTTTTGCAATTTTCTCTCCATTGTCTTCAGGGAGTAGTTTGTGGTTTTCTCCATGTTAGGCATACCGTGTCTTTCAAACCATTGAAGAGAGTAAAATTTTCACATATTAAAAGATTTATTTTAGAAAATGTAGAAAAGAATATGAGGCCACCACAAAGTTGTTAATGGTTATGCTTCATTTCTTCTTTAGCTGCCATGATCAGTGCTGTCAAGGTAGAAAATGGTTTGGCCAATTTCAGGAAGGGATGCTGTAAGAATTCTTTGACTGAACTACCTTTTTCTACATCTATTTCCAAACAGCAATTTAAGAAATCCCAAAATATTGGGGATAGTTTCTCTAGATTCTGAAGTTCTGGGGTTCCATTAGTTCCTATCAGGTACAAGACCCTCAAGGGATTTTCATTGAGGTATGGAGGCTCTCCTTCTACCATCTCAATTGTCATGATACCCAGAGAACACATGTCCACTTTAGGACCATAAGCTTTCCCTGTAACCACCTCTGGTGCCATCCAATAAGGTGTTCCAACCATAGTACTTTGCTTGCTCTGTTCAGGGGTGATCTGGGTACAGAAACCAAAGTCGGTAATTTGAAGGGATCCTTCCATCCCCAAAAGCACATTGTCACTTTTGATGTCTCTGTGGATCACCTGATCAGCATGTAAAAACTCCAATGCCAGGAAACACTCTGCATACAGCAACAATCTGTGCTCCATCCATTACAGGTTTCTATTACAATATCAATAAGTGACTGGCAAGGTACTCCATTACCACAACAATTCATTGTCCATCAAGTAACTGTTCAAGAAGTTAACTATGTTGGGATTTTTTTTTCTCTTTATGTTGGGATCCTGGAACTCTTTCATAACTAAACTCATTCATGATCAATTCCTTCTTTGGCTCTATCTGTAAATTTGTTTGTTTGAAAGCCACCTCCATCCTAATGCCACATCAGTAGCAGTAAAAAGTGTACTGGAAGCCCCTTGGCCAATTTCCCCTATCTTGTATATCTGGTGGGTGGGGCGGGTGGGTGGTCACTTACGCTGAAAATAGTTCTTAATTTCTCCATATTCTCTTCATCTGTCACCTTGGTCTTATTTGTTTGTTTGTCTGAAGACTTGGCACCACTGTCAACATTGGAATCACCAACTGTGGCAGGAATGGGATCAGTTACAGACTTTGTGTAAACTGATTTTGTATGATCCCGTCTTGGAGCAATAGCAGGAGCAGCCTCTTAATCATCACCATCTTCCGGTTACTACTGTTGACGTTTCTGCGCCCTTTATATTCAGTGCTGCTGTTCCAGAGGGGAAGCCATCTTTCTCAGAAGGAGTAAAGCTCAGATATCCCTGCTGCACTGTGTTGGAGTTTTAGAACTTTAAGACATCCAGTAGAGACTGATGATTCTTATTTTGCTCTAGTTTGGTGATATCGGAGACTTGTAATAATCGATCCCACTGTTCTGGCATACCAGTGAATTCTCCAGTAACACCATCAAAGCCTACATGTATGGTGTACTCAAAGTCAATTGGAGAAAAAATTTCTGGCCGTTCTTTTTCCCTCTTCCTTCCTTTCTCTGTACCTGAGAATATAGAGATGATTTTATTCCTGGGCTTTTTTTCCCCTCTGTTCCAGAGGGGAAAGGTTTCAAACTCTGACTGACAAAGGGTCTTCGCCTCCAGCGCTGAAAATGGTACTGCTCATCCGCACAGGAGATGCTAGAGGCTTGTCTTCCAGTAATCTGTTATCAGACATGATTCAGAATGATGAAATGGCTCCAGGGAAGGAAAGGTCTCGGCCCCTGCTAGGTGCCTAGATAAGAGCTCCAGGAGGGCTACCTAGCCGCCCAGGGGCTTACCACAGGAAAAGGAGGGGAGGTTTGGAGAAGCAGGAAGTAAAGTGGAGCCGCGCAGGACCGCAGCCGCTGCTGCAGCTAAGCCAAGCGGCAGCCCCAGCCCTGCGTGCCTCGCGGAGGGGAGGCCAAGGAGCCTTCAGCAATGGCTGCGCCGGGCTGCAGAAGCTGGGGCACAATTCCCACCGCTGGAAGTAGCCACACAACTCAGGGGAAACGCTGGGAGCAGAGAGGGGTGGGGTCAGAACACCACCCCACTACGCCCTCCCCTCTCTGACCCCACCTCTCTAGGTAGCTGTTGGTAATGGTCCTCTCTACTGCTGCATTCTGACTTGTCTTCATATTTTTTCAGTTCACTATTTTACTTTTCGATATATCTAACCTCCTAGTTAACCCAGATATTACTTTTGTATTTCGATCTAGCTATTTTTCAAACATTCCATTTCCTTTTTTATAATCTCTTCTCTCTTGTTAATACTTTCAGTTCTCTCTTTAATTTACATAAATGTTGCCAAAGTTCAATAGTGAAAAGCATGACACACAGACAAATATATAACTAACATGCAGCAAAGATTTTATTTAACTCACTAATTAATGAGGGAAACAATAAGGGTTAAATCTTCTCTCAAGATCGTTTGAGCTCAGAGCTTTGTATCTTTAAATAGTCTATCAAGACAGGAATTAAAAAAAGAGAAAATGTTATGAGAGTTTTGTAGGTACATGCAAAACTCAATATTCTAATGGACAATACAAGCATAAGTTTTAGGGTTATATTTTCTAGTGAATAGAAATCTACAGAAAAATATGTAACATTATAGTGTAACCAAGGTTCACAGGGACATTCTCCTATGGATGAAATAACAGTTGAGTGGGCTTAATCATAAATGTCTCAGTGTGACATTAAAAGGACATGCCACAGCCGTGGGCAGGGCAAGAAGCTGCCACAGACAGGGCAAAAGCTGCCATGGGCAGGGCAGGCCGCCTGCGGATGGAGCCAGCCAGCCACCCGGGAACTGAAGCAAGCGCCAGCCGTGAGCGGATGCAGAGACCGCCCACAAGCGGGGAAAGCTGCACCTGCGCAGTGACCACTCTCGGCGCGTCGCCGCAGCGGGGGAAAGGGGAGATATGTAATAAAATAAATAAATCTAAAAAAAAAAACAAAAAAAAAAAGACATGCCACACAATGTTATGCCTTATTTCCAAGTTTCAAATGTTTTTTCTTAACAATATTTACGTAATTCATCCTCTTTATCTGATATTTCTAATATCCATAGCTCATGGGATCTAATATTTCTGATTTTCATTGTATCTGTTAAGATGCACTAATGATGGCTCATTTCCTGTGTATTTGGTAATTTTTAAGTATGTTCCTATTTGGCTGATCTTGGTCTCTAGAAATCTTTAGAGTACTGGATAAAGGGAATGCTCCTCCAAAAGGGCTTTTTATTTGTTTCTATTGGTATCTTGGGGAGCTGGGAACTAATTTTTTGGTTTGAGGTTTCATGGATGACATAGTATATACATCCAAACCCTGAACCTGCATGAGGCCAAGCTTGTGATTATAAATACATAGGGAACACTTGTACTTTTAAGTCCTCAAAACAGACAGGAGACAAACAAGTTTCCCTCCAGCTTTTCTTTACTACTGAACAAATATTTTATAGCCTACCCTTTCTTACTATCTGTTTGTGATATGATAATTATAGTCAATATGTAAAGAAACCCATTTGAAATGTAACGGAAAGTAAACGTGCAACCATACATTATTCAGAAGGTGATGCAAAAATTCTATGTCAAATGTTGCAATGCTTTTTTAGGGATCTGTAGAAAACATTACTACAAAATTAGAAAAAAGAAAAATAAGGTAAAATTCTAAGCTTGCTGGACTAGATTGCTATTCACATTAGCTGGTTCATATCAGATTGACTTACATGTTACTGGTCCTGTGACTTTTAGTACTCTATTATATAAATAAGTCAGAATATATATAAGCATAATATAGAGCCTTTCATTTGTATCCATTGATGCCTATGTTTTACATCCTATACTATGACTATTTGGCATGTACTTTGTTCCTGCCCAGTTACAGGAAACCAGCTTTTCACATGCTATAATAAAGATAAATCATAGATAAGCCATGCACATTATAGTGATTTTTCCATATTATTTAGCACTGTAACTATATCGTATATCTGTATATTAATCATATCAATATTTCACAATTGCCCCTTTTAAAATCATATACTTAAGCCTAGTGGGGTGGTTTGGAACTGGATGTACCCCAGAAAATCATGTTCTTAAAGCTAACCCATTCCTGTGGGTGTGGACCCACAGGAAGTAGGCTCTTCTAATGAGGCTACTGCAGTTAAGATGTGACCCACCTCATTCAGCATGGGTCTTAATCCTCTTACTGGAATCCTGTATAAAAGGAATGAATATGGGGGGGGGGGGAGGAGAGCTATGGGAGCAAGAAGATGAAAGCAACAGAATCCAGAAGAGAAGGGAAAGAACAGCAGTGGCAGCCATGTGCTTTCCATGCGGCAGAGGAACCAAGGATTGCCGGCAGCTGGCCTTCGGAAGAAAGCATCACCCTGATGATGCTTTGATTTGGATATTCTCTTGGCTAAAACTGTAAGCTAATAAATTCCCATTGTTTAAAACCCACCCATTTCATGGCATCTGCTTTCAGCAGCCTAGGAAACTCAAATGCCTAGTTTCTGCATATTTTCTGTTAAAGACATCTATTTTTAAAATTTCACACTGACTTAGAAATATTTTGATAGTAAAATAGTATTGTATAGAAAATAAGACTAAAATCTGCTATCAGATTCACTGTATAGGAAAAATATCAAATACACAGCTTAAAGATAACATCTTTTAAGAGATTTTTTTCAAATATCAAATATAATCTTTCTCTAAATTCATTTTTTTTCTAAATAGGAAGAAAATATTTCCAAAAGAAAGCAATCCATAGTCTCAAATGCTAGTTTTAAGCAAATAGACTTGAAAATAATAATAGTAAAATAAATTTATTTCCATCACTTATGAAATTTCTTTCAGTGTAAGGTTTTTGCCCAATAAATCCTATGTCACATCATTTAGAGACTGTATTTCCTTTATTATTGTTCTTCTATATTATTACCATTAGACCAAAAGTTTCTAACACTCCCTTCTGTGGAATCAATTCTATCACATGAACTGTCTTTTTATGTTAAAGAATATTCCCCTCATATTTTGAACCACTATATTGTCCAGCAAGAATCCATGTTGAGAAAGAAAATAGAACAGCATAAGTTAAATAATTATTTTCTTCTCTTGAGTACTTACAATGCCAAGAACCATATCACATGCTTAACACTCATTTTGTTTAAAACATACAAAATCCCAGTGATAATTGTGTATTAGTCAGCCAAAGGGGTGCTGATGCAAAGTACCAGAACTCTCTTGGGTTTTACAAAGGATAATTATTTGGGGGTAGAAACTTACAGCTACCAAGCCCTAAAGAGACCAACTCAGGTAACATAAGAAGTACTTTCTCACCCAAAGTCATGATAGAGCAAGATGGCTACCAACATGGTCTCAGCTTCTTCTAATCTCAGCTGTAGTATCCTCTCTCTCCTGGGGCTCATTTCTCTCCAGGCTCAGCTGCTCTAGTCTCTCCACAAGGTCAGCTGTAGGCTATTAGGCTCTCTCTCTTCCCGAGGCCTCTGCCGTGTCTATGGAGCCATCTCTATTCCTCTGTGTGCTTCTCCTGTGTATTTACTTTCCAGGGTTCCAGCATCCAAACCTCCTCCTCTGCTTTTTTGTTTTCTCTTTGAGTCCCCGCCCACCAAGGGGGCAGGGACTCAACATCCTAATGACATGGCCCAATGAAAGCTCTAATCACAATTTAATCAAGTAAAAATGAAACCTCTGAAGATAATGCATTCTAATATGTCAAGAGGAACAGACTGGTTTACAAACATAATCCAATATCTATTTTTGGAATTCATAAACCATACCAAACTACTACATACACCTATTGTTATTTGGCTATAATTTTGTAAAGTTTTAAAAGGCTGAAAAATGTCTCATTTAACAAATACATATTGAGATGTTTTATGAAATGAGCACTGTTTTACACATTGGAATTATAGTAGGAAATGTCCCTGTTTGTAGCTTACATTCCAACATTCATAGATAGTAAGGGCAGAGGAGAAGTTTGAATACAGAAATGCTTCAAATCTGACATTTTCACCACTACATTTTACTAGAGACTCTTTCGCATAATTTTGGATGAGCTTATTTTTTTAGCTCATTCCTAATAAGGTATAGAATGTGGTTATATTCTGCAATGTATTGAAATCACTCTTCCTATCTAAAAACTTATTCACCATTGCTTATCTGTCAAATAAAGAAAATGATACAAAGTTAGATGCACAAGGAAAATATTTTGACTCAAAGGTAGGTATCAGTGGCTAAATCCTTTATAAGAGTTCATGCAGACTGGCAATAATGTTTGATTATTGTTTTGTTTTTAACTGTTTAGCAGCTAAAATTCACTGCACATTGATTTGGAAAAAAGTGAAAACTCATAGGCAATGACGACTAAAGATAAACACTAATAAGTCACCAACTGGGATCAAAAAAAAGAGGAATAATAGAGGAAATAGTAAAAGGACCTAATTCAGGCCATATATTTTTCTTTCGTTTTCTTTGTTTCCTTCCTTACTTTCTTAACACCCCCCTTTTCCTAGTACTGTAGTTTGGGGGGAGCAATGTTTGAACTTGACACATTTCCCAGGAGATGAGCCTTGAACATTTGGAAATGCTTGCTGCTAGAGGAACTAACAGGCAAGGCCTGTATAACCTCCAAAGTACACTTTTGTTCTCTTGTGGACTCTAGGTCCTTTGGGTTTCCAGATGCTTCTATTATCTTAAAATGCAGTATCTGGAACACAATAACCACAGAATGTTAAGAATAGAAATATAATATTTATGTGATATATATGGATTTTAAAGTACAGTATGAGGAAACATTATAAGTGTATTTTAGCTAAAAAATAATGTGTCTTTACAAGCAAAAATTTTTCCAATCCTTCTTCCAAATCCCACTTTCATAGTCTGCCCATGAAAATCAGCTGATTACCAGTATGCTATCTAAAACTGAATTGATTTATCATTTCATTCTTCATACCTTGATTAAATGAATGAATAAAATAAAGTATAGGTTCCATTGCAATTGAAAAAAAGATTTGTTGTTTCTTCTGTAGGTGTAACAGGAGAATAGTTAGTTAAATCTACATTAAAAAATAGTGGCGCCATCACCCCATACAAGCAATGAATTATGCCAGGGGTTTGTTGAGAGTATGAACCCATTTATTCCACACTCTTCAATAGTCTGCAAGAAAGGATATAAAAAGCATTCAGGAGGAAGTTGAAACGTTAACAACAAAACAAAATCCCGCTGTCAATATTCATTTTATTTGTTTATTTTTTATTTTTTTTTTTTTTGGTTACATATCCCTCCCCTTTTCTGCTTGCTCTTGCTGTGTGTTCATTTTATTGTGTTCTTCTATGTCTGCTTTGTCTCCCCCCGCTGTGGTGACATGCCGAGTCAGCTCACTGCACAGGTGGCTTGCCCCGCGTGTGGGCGGGTCTGCTTCTGTTCCCAGGTGGCTTCTTTTGCTCCCTTTGCGGGTGGCTTTGCTCCATTCGCAGGCGGCTCGCCCTGCCCGTGGCAGCTTTTGCCCTGCCCATGGCGGCTTTTGCCCTGCCCGTGGCGGCTTTTTGTCCTGCCCACGGCAGCTTTGGCTTCTCTGGCAGTCTACCTGCTTGGAGAGGTTCGCGGGAACCAAACCCGGGACCTCCCATGTGGTGTACCAGCACCCTATCCACTGGGCTATACAGCTGGCCCCTGTCTATTCATTTTAAAAGCCATAATACAATTGGATCAGCAAGGAGACCTATGAAATTCAGCAAAATGAAATAACATGAAAATGGAAAGAAATGAAAAAACTTCCAATAACTAGATTTATTTCTCTTGAACAGATAATAATTGAAAGTCTTTAGCCCTATCAAAAAGTAAATTAAGAATTTTATGTTTCCATTTAACCCCATTGAAGTGAAGCCATCTGAAATAGATAATTAAAATAATGTAGAATTCTACTATTAGAGGCAATATGTAAATGAAAAATTGATTAGCTTTTGACTAAAATGCTAGTCTTTTCCAAAGTCTGCTTAAAAATAGTTTATTATTTTTACTAGAGTATCCATTTTTATTTATTTGTTTTTATTCCAGGTATAACTTTCCTTTAGCAAAGATTTTTACTCTTGTGACAAGATGTGAAGTAGTATTAACCCACTGTTCTAATTAGATTTTATCTTTTTAATTAAAAGCCAATTGACCCAACATCATCTATTAATGTTTTTCTTCTCATATTTTTAATGTCACTTCTATTATGCAGCAATTTCACATATATGTTTGGGTTTGTTTCTGGGGTCTCTATTTTTGTTTCATTAATCTATTTTTCTCTATCATTTAACCAGTGCTATATTCAAACCTCTAAATTGTGAATATACATTTTTATATCTCTCAAAAAAATTGCCCCACTTGTTCCTAACCTTCAAAATTGCCTTTACTATTCTTGTATTTTAAAATAGATCAATCATCTTCCATGAAAAACCTTGCTGGGATTTTTATCAGGATTGTATTGAATATATGCTTTAATACAGTGAGAATTGGATTATTTAACATATTTTGTCATTCTTTAATAGTTGGTGTTTTCCTGCATTTATTCACAGTTACTTTTAAGGTTTTCAAAATATTTTGAAAAAAAAATTTTTTTTTTGAAGAACTGGGTAGAGATTAAACCCAAGGCCTCGTATGTGGGAAGCCGGCACTCAACCACCCAGCCACATTGGCTGACAATGAACACACTGGTTTTTTTCATTTGTTCACTTGTTGTTTATTTTTTTGTTTGTTTTTCAAGAGGCACCAGTAACTGAACCTGGGACCTCTCATGTGGGAAGCAGGCACTCAGCCCCTTGAGCCACATCAGCTCCGAAAATTTTCTTCTTTTAAATATTAAAAAAAAAAA
>PVKH010043006.1:0-10766 GCA_004027955.1 Chaetophractus vellerosus | reverse complement strand
TTTTATTACATATCTCCCCTTCCCCCCGCTGCGGCGACGCGCCGAGAGTGGTCACTGCGCAGGCGTGGCTTTCCCCGCTTGTGGGCGGTCTCTGCGTCCGCTCACGGCCAGCTTTCAGTTCGCGGGTGGCTGGCTGCGCTCCATCCGCGGGCGACCTACCCTGCCTGTAGCGGCTCTTGCCATGTCCGTGGCAGCTTCTTGCCCTGCCCACGGCGGCTCCGGCCCGCCCATGGCGGCTTGCCATTCTCAAGGCGGTCTGCCCGCTAGGAGAGGTCCCCGGGAATCGAACCCAGGGCCTCCCATGTGGTATGCCGGCGCCCTATCCACTGGGCTATCGAGCCGGCCCCAACTTATGCTTTATGATCTGGTAATTGTAAACTTCTACCCCAAATAAATACCCTTTATAAAAACCAACCTATTTCTGGTATTTTGCATCAGGACCCCTTTGGCTGACTAATACACTTATGTTGAAACAATCTTGCATATCAGGGATAAATCCCACTCGATCATGGTGTTTAATTCTTTTAATGTGCTGTTGGACTTGGTTTGCTAGTATTTTGTTGAGGATTTTTGCATTTATAGTCATGGGAGAAATGAGTCTGTAGTTTTCTTTTCTTGTGGTATCTTTATCTGGCTTTGGTATGAGGTGATGTTGATCTAATAGGATGAATTAGTAAGTGTGTCCTCCTCTTCACTTTTTTGGAAATGTTTGACCATAATTGGAATCAAGTCTTCTTGAAATGTTTGGTAAATTCCCCTGTGAAGCCATTTGGTCCTGTACTTGTCTTTCTTGGGAGGTTTTTGTTTACTGCTTCAATCTCTTTACAAATAATTGGTTTGTTGAGATCTTCTGTTTCTTCTTTGTCAATGTAGATAGTTTGTGTGTTTCTAACATTTTTCCCCATATCTTCTAGGTTATTTAATTTCTTGGCACACAGTTGTTCTTAGTAACTTCTTATAGTCCTTTTTATATCAGTGGGGTTGATAGTAATGTCCCCTTTTCATTTCTGACTCTAGGTATTTGTTTCCTCTCTCTTTTTCTTTGTCAGTCTAGCTAAAGGTTTATCAATTTTATTGATCTTTCAGAAGAACCAACTTTTGGTTTTGTTGATTCTATTTTTTTGTTTTCTATTTCATTTATCTCCAGTCTAATGTTTTTTATTTCCTTTTTTTCTGCTCACTTTGGGTTTGGCTTACTCTTATTTTTTTAGTTTTCCCAGTTAGGTCTGGATTTTTCAAGTTAGGTCTCTGATTTGAAGTCTTTCTTCTTTTTTAATGTAAGCATTTAGAGCTATAAATTTCTCTCTCAGCACTGCCTTTTCTGTATCTCATAAGTTCTTGTATGTCATATTTTCATTTTCATTCACCTCAAGATATTTCCTAATTTTGCTTCTGATTTCCTCTTTAACCATTGATTGTTTAAGGGTCTGTTGTTTACTTTCCATATATTTGTGAATTTTCTATTTCTCCCTCTGTTATTGATTTCTAGTTTTATTTCTTGTGGTCAGAGAATATGCATTGTATGACTTCAATATTTTTTTAATTTATTAAGACTTATTTTCTGACCCAATATAGTCTATCCTGGAGAATGATTCACGTGCACTTCAGAAGAATGTATATTCTGTTTTTGTTGTTGTTGTTGTTGTTGTTGTTGTTGTTGTTTTGTTTGTTTGTTTTTGAGGTACTGGGGCCTCGGATTGAACCCAGAACCTCGTATGTGGGAAGCCAGGGCTCAACTACTGAGCCACATGGGCTCCCCTGAGTTGGTTTTTTCATTTGTTTGCTTGTTGTTTATTTTTGTTTTTAGGAGGCTCTGGGGGCCAAACCTGGGACCTCCCATGTGGGAAGCAGGCGCTTAACCGCTTGAGACACATCTGCTCCCACGTATTCTGTTTTTGTTGGGTGAACTGTTCCATGTATATCTGCTCAGTCTAGTTGGTTTAGAGAATCACTCAAGTCTTGTATTTCCTTATTGATTTTTTTTACTAGATATCCTATGCATTATTGAGAGTGGTGTATTAAAATCCCCTAGTATAAATGTAGAGCCATTGATTTCTCCCTTCCAATCTGTCGGTATTTGCTTCATATATTTTGGGGATCTATTGTTAGGTGTATATATATTTATAATTGTTTTATCTCCATGATGCATTGTTCCCTTTATCAATATATAATGGCCATCTTTATCTCTTGTAACTGTTTTTTTATTTAAAGTCTATTTTATCTGCTATTAGAATAGCTACCTCAGCTCTCTTTTGGTTACTACTTACATGGTAGATATTTTTTCTCTCCTTTCACCCTCAAACTGCTTGTATCTTTGAATTTAAGGTAAGTCTCTTGCAGGCGGCCTATAGTTGGATCATGCTTTTTTATCTATTCTGCCAATTTCTGCCTTTAGACTGGATAATTTAATCTGTTTACATTTAAAGTCACTACTGATAATACAGGACTTTCTTCTGCCATTTTGCTATTTATTCTTTTTAAGTCTTACACCATTTTTGCCCCTCACTTCCATTAATGCCTACTTTTATATTTATTTGTTTTTTTTTTTTTATTTACCATATTGAGTGCCTTCTCATTTCTATCAAGATATATTTTCCATCTATTTTCGTTGTGGTTAAAATTTAACATCCTAAATATATAATAATTATATTTGGTTTGATACCAACTTAACTTCAATAGCATGCACATATACTTTTCCTATACCGCTCTGCCCCTCCACAATTTTTGGTATTTATTACCACTTACATTTTTGTACATGGTATGTCCAAAAACATAGATTTATCATTACATTTTACGTATTTCATTTTAGCACCTGTAGGAAGTAACAAGTGAAGTTAAATACCACACAATATACTACAATAATGCTGGCATTTATAATTACCCAAACTGTTAACTTTACTGCCACTTTGAACCATTGTCCTGCATCCCTTTCCTTTCTGTCTGAAGAACTCCCTTTAGCATTGC
Organism: Chaetophractus vellerosus; assembly: GCA_004027955.1. Taxonomy (NCBI): domain Eukaryota; kingdom Metazoa; phylum Chordata; class Mammalia; order Cingulata; family Chlamyphoridae; genus Chaetophractus; species Chaetophractus vellerosus. The sequence continues at coordinate 7,802 of PVKH010043006.1, read as the reverse complement.
TTGTAGGGTCTAGTGATTATGAACACCCTTAGCTTTTGTTGTTGTGAGAATGTCTTGATCTCATTTTTGAAAGAAAGTCTCATTAAGTATTTGTCTTTTGGCTGGCAGTAGTTCTATTTCAGTAGTTTAAGTATTTCAATCAAGTGCCTTTTTGCCTCCATATTTTCTGATAAGATATCAGCACTCAGTCTAATTGGTACTTCTTTGAACATAACACGTTGCTTTCCTCTTGCAGCTTTCAGAACTCTATCCTTGTCTTTTGTATACAATAGTGTGATCATTGCATGACAGGGTGTTTTTCTTCCTGTTTATCCTGTTTGTGTTTTCTGAGCTTCTTGGTTGTTCATATTTTGCTATGTTTTGGAAGTTCTCTGTCATTATTTCTTTGAATATGCCTTCTGCCCCTTTACCTTTTATATTGGTGGGTTTGATGGTGTCCCAGAGGTGCGTTAGCCTATTTTCACTTTTAATATTTCTTTTTTCTTACTGCTCCTCAGCCTAACTCATTTCAAATGACTTGTCTTCAAGTTCACTAATTCTTTCCTCTGCCAGCTCTAATCTGCTCTTGAACCCCTCCTGGGCATTTTTCATTTCAGTTATTGTGGTTTTAAACTCTCATAGTTCTATTTGGTTTCTTTTTAAAATTTCTATCTTTTTACTAAGGCTCTCATATTGCTTGTTCATTGATTTTCTGATATCCTTTAGTTCTTTCTCTCTATTTTCCTTCATCTCTTTGAGCATTTTTAAGATCATTTTCTTAAATGCTTTGTTTGTTATATACACATTCTTCTCTTCTTTGTTGATGATTTCTGGATTTTTATCCTCTTCCTTTGAATGGCCATCATTTCCTGTTTCTTTGTTTCTCTTGTTCTCTTTTGTTGAAATTTGTACAATTTAATATTTTAAAACATTAACTCTGGGTTTTATTCCCTGAGATGTCTGTTTCTTGATTTCGTAAACTCCTGGTGATGACAGTTATTGTCTTGAGCTTCAGCCCTCCTATAGGGAAGGTCTGCCTTAGGCAAATGAAGTATACAGGGTTTTACTTTTCTTTCTGGGCCTCTGTCTTGTCCTGGACTTTTGCTTGTTAGTTGTTTTGGATTTCCGTGTTTATAGAAGTTTGATTGTCCCCTCTGTTTTCCAGGGGACAAACTTCCCTCTCCTGGGTATTTGGAGCTGACATGCCTTTGTCCTAGACTGTCTGCCTCTATAGTTGTTTACATACCTTTTGTTTTCTCAAGCTGCTTTTGCCTGGAGGGCAAATTCTGAGAAGAGGGCACAACAGAGAGGACTTTCCCAAGTCAGTCTTTCTCCCAAAACAGGGCCAGGGACCCACAAAGGGGGTGCAGCCTGGCTCCAATGTGCCCTGGGAAGGGAATTGGGAAGGGTGTCAAGAGCTTTTCCACCAGCTTCCCAAAGCTGAGCTTTCCTGGCCTGCCCAGCAAATGCAGCCTGTCAGTTAACTGCCTCCCACAGTCCTGAGGAAGCACATGTTTTAGTCTCCACTGCCACCTGTACAGAGCAGATTGAAGCAATAGCTGCCCCCAGAGCCAGGTCCCCAGCAATCCAAATTCACTCATCTAAAGCCATGATCAGCCATGCCCACCCCTGTTCTTGGGGAAGAGAATTTTTATGTCCCGTTCTGTCACCAGCAGCTAGCCAGGGGCTGGACCCTACAGAGGCCTTCCACAAGAGTGGGGAGATGGGTTCCTTGTAATGTGACTTTTAATTTCAAAAGGTCCCAGAGAAAGGGGACCATGAAGGAATGACAGGAAGCATATCGGCTCAGGTGGCTCAACCAGAAGATGGGGAGCATACAGTAGACTCTTTATGTATTCTTGACATTAGTCCTTTGTTATAGGAGTTGCAAATGTTTTCTTCCAGTTTGTAGCTTGTCTTTTCGGTTTCTTTATGGTGTTTTGTTGAGGAAAAACTTTGAAATTTCATGTAGCCACATCAATCAGTTTATTCTTCTAGTGTTTTGTATCTTATGTTTTATTTGTATCTTACTTTCTACCCTGAGATTAGAAAAATATTCTCTTATATTTTCTTCCAATAGTTTTAAATTTTTTCTTTTATCATTTAAGTTTGTAATTCATATGTAGTTGATTTATGTCTGGTACGAGATAGGAATCTATTTTATTTTTGCCATATAGATAACTAATTTGTTGAACAGGACTTCTTTTCCCAGTGTCCTGTCAAATATAAAAGTTCAATATATTCATGAGTAGGTTTTGTCATTTTCTTCTATTTTATTGGTCAATTAATCTGTCCCAGTATGGATATCATGAATCTTACTCATAATAGCGTTCTTATAAATCTTTATATTTAGTAGAGTAAGTCTTTTCTTCTTACTCAGCCTCTTTAGAATTGTTTTATAGATTTTTCACTCTTTTCTTTTCCAAATAAATTTGAGAAGCAACTTGTCAAGTTCAATGGATTGTCATTGGAGTTTTATTAAATCTACAGATCCATTCGGGGAGAAATTAACATCTTTGTGATATAAAGTTTTCCTGTATTTTCATTTATTTATATCTTCTTTACTGTTCTTTTGTAGACGTTTAAGTTTAAAGTTTAAGTACAGATTTCACAATTTTGTGTTAGATTTTATTTTTAGATACGTCTACTTTAGCTCTTTTCTCCTTTCTCAGAATGCATTTTTTAAATGGAGGTATAATTTGCATACAATAAAATGCACCTATGTTAAGTGTACAGTTAAGAGACTTTGGTTGTGCCCCAGAAAAACATGTCCTTAAACTTAACCCATTCCTGTGAACGTGGACCCACAAGTAAGAATTTTTGATGAGGTTGCTTCAGTTAAGATGTGGCCCAACTCAGATCAGGATGGGTCTTAATCCTGTTACAGGGGTCCTTAACAGGCAGAATGAAATTCAGACAGAGAGAGGAAAAACCTCTGGAAGCAAGAAGCGGAAAGTCAACGGAACCTGGAAGAGAAGGGAGAGGCCAGGAGAGGCCGCCGTGTGCATCGCTATGTTAAAGGGCAGCCAAGGACCAAGGATCGCCGCAGCCAGCCCCAGAATGCCAGTCTTCGGGGAGAAAGCATCTCCTTGATGATGCCTTGGTTTGGACTTCTCCTCGCCTCAAAACTTGTGCTGATACATTCCTATTGTTTAAGCCAACCCATTGCGTGATATTTGCTTTAGCAACAAGGAAACTAAAACAGTGAATTTTGACAAATATATATACCTGCACAACCACCATCACAATCAAAATAGCAAACATTCTTATAACCTTTAAGAGTTCCCTCCTGCCCTTTGCAGTCAATCCTTCCAACTCCCAGCCCCAGGCAATTACTAAAGAGTTTGTTGTCACTAAAGATTAATTTGTCTTGTAAAAATAACTTTTAAAGATTACTTTTGCGATTCATCTATATTGCATGTTATCAGGACTTTCTTTTTACTTTAAAAATCAGAGTTTGAATTTCTCTCTGTCCCCACCCCCAATAATGGGCTTTATATCCTACCCCACCCTTTCCATCATTGGTGATCTCTGAGCTCAAAGAGTCTCATTGTGTTCCTTTATTCTAAAAAACAGGACCATGCCCCTGTGTTCGTTTATGCATCCCAGGACCGCTTTCTAAGGGTGACCGTGGGTGGCTACCTTTAATCATTTCCTGGAAGCTTCCTTCCAATTAAAAGAAGGAAAACCTACAAATTCTCCTGACTACTGGTCCTCCCTGTGCAGTGAGGAATTCTGGCCAGCCTGGGCTTTGGAGACTCCTGGACTTCCTGTGGGGACCCCAGCCTCCGGCATGGGGCTGCTCAGACCGTCACCTTCATGGGCTTCCTTCACTTTCAGGACAATCCCGAGAAGACAGCTGCAACAGAACGGGGGAGCTTTTACATAACAGGGGACCGAGCCCACATGGACAAGGATGGCTACTTTTGGTTCATGGGAAGAAATGATGATGTCATCAATTCCTCAAGGTCAAGTTGTGTGCTCTTTTTCCCTCCCTTTGTACTTTCACGGGGACCTGGGGAGGGGAAGCCATTTGCAAGAGTTTGTTTTTTTCTTCTAGCTACCGGATTGGACCTGTTGAAGTGGAAAGTGCCCTTGCTGAGCACCCAGCTGTCCTGGAGTCTGCTGTGGTCAGCAGCCCAGACCCCGTCAGGGGGGAGGTAATTAGCCCAGCCAAGCATCTGGCCTCCCAGTCCCAAACCTGTGAGCATCCAACAGAGTAAGCAGGAGGGCCCAGATTCCCCCATATCTCACCTCATCCAGGTACCGCAAGGTCTGAAATGCCACCATCAGGCTCACATTCATTCCTTGGGGTAAAGCATTGCCCTCATGTCTTGAGAGATGCAAATAGTCTCTAAGTGGCTGCATTTTGCCCAATCCTGCCTGTCCAATCCCATGCCTAGTTTCTAGGAAAACCTGGAAATAACTGGCTCTAAGGAATTAGTGAAACTCTTCTCTGCATTTTAAAAGAAGCAAGTTGGCTCCTAATGTCATTTCAAGTCTGGGGAATAGTTTGGGAAATAGGTAGGGGTCTGAAATCAGTCCACAAAAGCTAACGCTCCCAATAATAGATCCTGGAAAGACAGGCAATAGAAAAATTGGTGGCATCCATTTTGTTGGCTACGCCCAAAGAACCGGTAGATATGAGCTGGTAAGATGTGAGCTGGTAAGATGTTGGGCTGGTAAATGTGAGCACTTATTCACAAGGTTAGCTTAAGGAGAAAAGGTTTGTTATACAAGGGTGGATCCTTTTCATTTTCTTTTAATATTTTTTCCTGGCAGGTGGTAAAGGCATTTGTAGTCCTTTCTCCAGCCTACTCATCTCATGATCCAGAGGAACTAACCCGGGAACTCCAGGAGCATGTGAAAAGAGTGACTGCTCCATATAAGTACCCAAGGAAGGTAAGTGTCCGGGGGTTCTAGGAAAAGCTGAGCAGGGAAATCATAGAATCCTGGCAGCTGCTTCAGCCCTTTCTCACTGTTTCTTCACCGGACCCACCCCAAAGCACATTTTGTTCTTATTCTCAGTGATATATAAACAAGATTCAGGTGTTGAAACACTGTCAAAAAGATCAGGTGCTCCAGGCTCTACCTTTTTGACTGAATGATGGAGTCTTTCCAATGAAGTGGAAGAGGGTAATGATTCTTCCAAGACAAAAGTCTTTCTGGGAAATGTTGATTTCAGTGTTTTATTTTGTTTTGTTTTTGTCGCCAGGTGGCCTTTGTTTCAGAACTTCCGAAGACGGTTTCTGGAAAGATCCAAAGGAGTATATTGCGAAGCCAAGAGTGGGGGAAATGAGGTGCAGTCCCAGAAAGGCCCCATATGCCTCTGAGGGTTCCAAGAGGAATGGGCAGGTCAGCCCCTGCCTGGGGTATCAGCCTCTCAACGCTGTGGACATCAGAGGCTTTCAACTTCCAAATGGGCATCCTCAGAATCATTGACGACCCCGGGTATGAGCAGAAGGAAATCATTCGCCCAGCGTCCATGGCCACTGTCCAGACTGGCAAATGACTTATGCCTCTGGAGGCATGCTTGCATCTGCCCACTGGTCTTACTTACTGGGAGCTTGTAGCTGCCCCAGTGAAGGACAGGTCACCGTAGCCTCTAACCACTTGTGATCTCATACACTTCCAGTAGGAGAGTAATGGTTTGACCCTAATGATAATATCCAGGGCCATGAATGTAGTCATACCATTTAACTCATAAATTCTATCTTTGGGAATCACTACAAAAGAAAGGATTCAAAATTCAGAAAATGTTTGGTGCCTAAAGTATTGTTTAAAACTGTGGAAAAATATGGGGCAAAAAATTCAATGCCCAAACAATAGAAAAATGATTAATTAATCTGTAGTAAGTAACTCAATAACATATTGCATAGCCATTAAAATATTTAAGGAGAGTTTGTCATCTCTTTGGAATAACTTAAACTATATTAATTTTTATATTCATTTTCATTTATATTTTTTATTAGAGTAGTTGTTTACAGGAAAATCACACATATTATACAGTCCCCATATATGCCCCTCAAACATATAATTTTCCCAATTATTAACGCTTTGCATTTGTATGTTTCTTTGTTAAAATTGATGAAATAGTGGGTGTAGATCAGTGGTTGAGCACCTGCTTCACATGTCTGAGGTCCTGGGTTCAATCCCTGCTACTTCCTAAAAAATTGATGAAATAATATTATTATAATTATACTATTGACTATAATCCATACTTTACATTAGGGTTCACTATTTGTGTTGTACAGTCTCGTGGTTTTTTAAATTTTAATTCTAGTTAACATATATACAACCTAAAAGTTTCCCTTTTAACCACTTTCAAATATACAATTCACTGGTGTTAATTACACTCACAATGTTGTGTTACCATCACCATCATCCATTACCAAAACTTCTCCCTTACTCCAAACAGGAATTCTGTACCAATTAAGTGTTAACTCCCCATTCCCTACCCCCACTCCAGCTCTTGGTAACCTGTATTCTAGTTTCTGACTCTATGATTTTGCTTATTCTAATTATTTCATATCAGTGAGATCATGCACTATTGTCCATTTATGTCTTGCTCATTTCACTCGTGGTGTCTTCAAGGTTCACCTATGTTGTCACATGTTTTAGAACTTTGTTCCTTTTCACAAATGAATAAAATTCCATTGCGTGTATATACTACATTTTGCTTATCAGTTCATCAGTTGATGGACACTTGGGTTGCTTCCCTTTTCTAGCAATTATAAATAACGCTGCTATTAACATCAGTGTGCAGATATCTGTTGGAGTCTCTGTTTTCAATTCTTTTGGGTATACCCAGAAGTGGGATTGCTGGGTCATGTGGTAAATGCATACTTAACTTTTCCGAACTGTTTCTACAGCTGCACAATTTTACATTCCCACCAACAATGAACAAATATTCCTGTTTGTCCACATCCTCTCCAACACTTATTTTCCATTTTTTTAATAGCAGCCATTCTGATGCGTATAAAATGGTATCTCATTGAGGATTTGTTTTACAGTTTGAGTGTTTAATTTTTTTAAAGTAGTTTTATTGCTACGTGGTCACATACCATACAGTCTATCCAAAGTTTATACTCAGTGGCTTTTAGTATAATCACAGTGTTGTGTATTCACCACAAAAAAAATTTAGAGCTATTTACTATGTAAATAGTAATGAAATAGGCTATATGTTTAGCCTATATCTATAGGCATGTGATTATGACGGTGGGTTTACTCTGACGCTCAATTTCTCTCTTTCATACGGATTTAGTGGCAGGAGGCTGTGTGTTAACTGCTCTTCTTTGATTCTTAGTTCAACCCGTTCTGGGTCTTTGGGATTGTCCCTATTATTTGCTCAAATCTGGGCCCTGGACCCAGTAATGGGTTGCAGACTCACTTCCAAGGGCCTTGGGGAGGGAGGCTGTAAAGGCCGGAAAAAGCTTCGCTTACTTATTTACTCTTAATTTCCTCCCGTGCACTTCTGTGGTTGGCCAGCAGATGGCACTCCTCAGCAGCCCTCTCAGTTCAAAGCCGGGTGGGAGTGTGATCTTTGCAGGATGGACCAGATCAATGTGATCGAGGATCCTGCCTGAAGGCTAAGAGCCTTGCAATCAAATTTTCTCAGAGGCAGCTCTCCAACCTCTCTTTTCCCTGGGTAGGAAATAATTCCACTCCCCTCTGCGTCCGGGTCAGTAGGGAGGGTGATTGAAAGGGTGGGATGTCTTTAGCTCTCAGGGCAGAAAATGGTGCAGCCCCTCGCAGCCTGGAAGGGCTCATGGGACACAGCAGACCAAATTTATAGGTCAAAAGCTGTCAGCCTCAGACTGTGT
>PVKH010043005.1:0-10765 GCA_004027955.1 Chaetophractus vellerosus | reverse complement strand
TGAGGTTCTTCCTGACCATAGGAAAAATATAAGCATTACTAGGTGCTCAGAATAATTTATTGACCAATTCCTATGGATAATGAGGCTTATCATGTATAAATGATAGCTCCATGTTGGAGATCTTAGGATAACTTTGAAATCCATATTTCAGGAACCTTGATCACTGCTTAGTTTCATAAATCAAAATCATCCTCTTAAAAAGTAGTCTATTCAGTCAGAAAATACAGATGTAGCTGAAGATTATATCTAATCTAAATAAATTGAAAAATATATCAAATTCTTGAGTCTTTTAATTTCCCTTGCATTAAATATCATGAGAAATACATAATTGTCATTCAGAGATTAAAATATTCATTGATTGATACAGTTAAAGGACACTAGAATATTTTTAAAAATATTAGGTATCCAGTGTTTTTATTTTTTTTTTTACAAAATTAAGTACCACGTTACATTAATGACCCGCTTGTTTGCTTTATAATGACACATTTTTGTCTTATTTTCTAACATTGGTTGCTATAATAAATTGCTAGGTTTTCATTGTCTGTATTATTGTCACATGTCCACATACTGGACACACTATAAGAAGACCACTGGCAGATACCCAGTTAATCAGTTATAAAAATTTTGGTTGCTCAGGAAAGCAACTGGCTACAGTGAGCTCACTGCACTGCCTCCCAGACAGGCAGCAATACACCTGGCTCCACATCTTTCTCTTCTGAAATTCCAGAGGAGCTGAGAGCTTCCCAGCCCATATCTGGGACCAACCATGTTGAGGGGTCTGGGGCTGGGATTGCTTTGCATATGCTGATCCTCACCCCTCCTTTGACTCCTGATGCTGCATCTGATGCACCTTTCAAGGGCAGGTCAGCATGTCTCCCAGAGGTATATGGCCACTCAACATATTACAGAACCTTAAAGCCTGTGTGCCTAAAAAATTGCATCTTATCAAAGTCAACATCTTCACTGCTAAATCACGTTGACAGCATGCACTGAGAGGATGTGAAGAGAAGAGCACTTTAACTCTGTTGTCTTCCTCCCAAACCCATAGCCTAAGACTATTCATTAGGAGAACATCAGACAGATTCCCATGGAGGGGCCACCTACACATTCCCTGACTGGACCTCCTCAAATGGTCAAGTTTACCTAATAAGGACATTTTGAGAAAACCTCTGCACCAAGCAGAACCCAAGGAGATGTGACAGCTAAATACCATGTCGTGTCTGGGATGGATGCTGATACAGAAATGGGTCACTTGGGAAAACTGAGGAAATCTAAATAATCAGAGTACTTTAGTTAAAATGACACATCATTATTAATTATTTCATTGTGACAACTATTCCATACTAATGCACTATAACTATAGGGTACTGTGCATGTGGTATGCAAGAGCAGTCCATAATAGCTACCCATATTTCTGTATGTCTACAACTACTGTAAGGAAAAAGTTTAATTTTTGCATGACTGGCTGTGCACAGGCCCTTGTCTGCATTAGCAGAACAGGAATGATTCATTCACAGTGTCTGGTCTGAGAGACCCCATCAGTTCTAATCGAAAGCTCAGGTCAATATGCCAAGATGCTTGCTCTGGGCAGTTGGGCCTAGGAGCCCCTACTGATGGCCTCAGGTCCTTGGCCTGACCCTGTCCCTTCTTCAGGTCCCAACCAAACCCCTACCTGGAGACTGCATACACCTGCCTGTAGGTAATTGCTCCCTGAGAGCTACTCCTGCTCTTTGGCCCCTCCTTGCTCCCCAGTGACATAGGTGTGCAACTTACAAAGATATTCTTGATTGATTTAAATGACAGCAGCCAACAAAGGAGGCACCAAGTGATAAGAATCAGGGCTTTTAACCCCAGGCTTCTGTCTCTCCTTTAATCAGGATAAGAATATTGTGGCTGTTCCATGAAAATGTGAATGCCTTCAATTTAGATAAGAAGCAGTTTGAGGTCCATCCTTTGTAATCCCTGACTTTTGGGTGATCTTTTCTAACTTTACCTTCAATGTTTCTGAAAATATAGCTTTTGTTTGTTCCTGGCTAGTTTTAGTGTGAAAAACATTTCCCTCAAATTTCTTTGCTTCTGACTTTACTTTCAGTTTGAAATGCTGAAGTGCTCCAAGGCTCTCCCTCCAAACTCTTTGGCTTGCTGACCCTGGCCCCATCTATGCAGTTGATTGGTAAGAGGGGGAAACAGCACCTGTGTTTTTGATGCATGAATAGCTCAAATTCTTTAAAAATAAGCCACACTGGCTGCACAAGCTAGAGATGACTTACTTAACTCTCTGTGAATCTGGGTAAGGAGGCACTGAGTTGAATGTATGGATGCAAAGATAGATTGCACTCTGGATGTTAACAGTGGACTAAGGAGATCAAGGGCCAAGGGAGGGCAGTGTTCAGCTGTGCCTAGCTCCAAGCATTGTGGAGAAGGGTGTGTGGGGTGTGATAACTGCACTGCTCCAGTGGTGACCCTTGGACATGAGAACCCTGGGATTGAAGAATCCCCACTCCATCCTCCTGGTCCATTAGTACTCCAGTTCTGCAGTGACACAGCTCAGGCTTAGGTCAGCAGGCTGTGCACATATTGGCCATTGTAAGGGTGAGGGCAAAGGGATTGAGGGACATGAATAGGCTGCAATCTGCCCTGTCACAGAGCCCCCAACATGCCAGTTCCTGAACTGAACACCACCAACTGGGTGTTCCTGGCCAGGTATAAATTGATGCAAATCCTCAGCATCTCTGTTGATGGGATACCAGAGAGGGACTAGCCCCATGGTTAGGTTAGCTCCTTGTTCTGCGGGAGTCCTTACCTACAGGAAAATTCCAGGGCAGGTTTTCCAACCTTCCCTCTTTCCTGGGATGTCTGGACTGGGGTGTGCCAAGCACAGGGGAGGAGAATGAAATGTTCAGTTTGGGGTTGACAGATCAGCAGGTCCTTGGACCCAGTGTGGGGAGCTCAAGGAAGACAGTCTCTATCTGTGCTGCATCCCATCCTGTCCTAGCAACCTGGTTTAGGGATGGGATGCCGGAGAGTTGTGTGATGCTGGGGGGAACTCAGAGGCCTGGGAATTGGGTGAATGCATTGACAGGAGGTCCAAGGAAACACTGAAGTTAGGTTATTCTTCCCCATCCCCTGGCACAGCCTGACACTTATTTAATGAAGAAAATGATCACTTAGCTCAATGGAACCTGGATGGAGTTAGAAACAAGAGTTCATCTCCTGCTGGTAACAGGATCCAGCTGTCCAAAGAGTAGCCCTGGATGCCTACAATCCTGAGCCCAGACAGTCTGAAAACAGCCCTGATATGGACAAGGCAGGGTTAAGTTTGTTCAGGTATGACTGAAGGGCCTGCTGCCAGGTTAATCACAGCTGTGCTCTGACAGGGCCCCCTCACCTGCTCTGAGACTGGTGGCTGCCTGCAAGACTTGAACTGCTCTGGTGCTCCAGACCACTTCCCATGCTGCACAATGAGATGCTGATCCCCATAAAACATGTAAACCCCATATACCAGCCCCATCACCAGGTGAGAATCCCACCCTGTGTCTTAGGCAATCTTCTCTATGAAGCCTCACCTTATCCTCAGCTGAATTGATTTTTCCATGTTGGGAGTTCTGAAGCCTGGAGCACACTGGTCAGTCTGGCTGTGTGTGTGTGCCTTTTATGTCCCACTCACAGATGAGCAAAACACCCTGTGCTTCATCATCAATCTACCAGTAGCTTTCACATGCCAGAATAATATAGGAAATTTTCACAATTTAAGTGAAAACAGGTTGCATTTACTGTGGTAATTTATTGACAGTGAAGCTCCAGCCACATACAGGATGGGGGATCTGTCATGGGGAGGCTGTCTGTGTGGCTGAGATGGTAACAAGAAGGGCTCCAGAGGGGAGAGTTAATCTTCAGATTGTCTCACTTATTGCAGGTACATTCATTAACATCCCAGTCATGTTTGTTCCTGGGTCAAAGGCTCCACCACAAGCACATCTTTAACTGAACTGTCATGCAGAGAGGATTCATTTCCCACCTGGAACTTGTGCTCCTTTCTGGTGGTTACTGTTTACTTCTGAGGACACATCAAAGAAGTTGACCCACCCAATGGCAACAAACAATCACACAGTTGTGGTGGAGTTTTTCCTTCAGGGTTTCTCAGAAAACCTTCAGTTCCAGGGTATGTTCTTGTTTCTCTTCTTCCTCCTTTACCTGATGGCTCTTGCAGGGAACTGTCTCATCTTCATGGCCATCTGCCTGAATCCAACCCTCCACACACCAATGTACTTTTTTCTCACCAACCTGGCCATTGTAGACATCATTGGTACTTCCGCTGTTCTCCCCAAGTTGCTGGAGAACCTGGTGGGCAAAGGCTGTGTCATCTCTTATGGGGGTTGCATGACCCAGCTCTTCTTTGTATCATGGGTACTAGGGACTGAGCTGCTACTGATCACAGTCATGGCCTATGACCGCTATGTTGCTATCTGCCAGCCCCTGCAGTACCACACACTGATGAGCAAGCACCTCTGTGCCCTGCTGGCTGGCAGTGTGTGGTTGTTTGGTGGAATCAACAGTTCTGTGCAAACTGGCATGTTGGCACAGCTAACTTTCTGTGGCTCAAATCAGATCCATAACTTCCTGTGTGAAGTTCCTACACTGCTGAGGCTTGCCTGTGGTCCTACATACCTGAACAACATCATGGTTGTCATCGCAGATGTTTACTTTGGGGTGCTCAATTTCTTCCTCACCATGGCTTCCTATGCCTTCATCATTGCCAGTATCCTGCGTATCCGCTCAGTTGAGGGCAAGCGCCGGGCTTTCTCCACTTGTTCTTCCCATCTTTTGTTGGCTTGCACATACTATTCTACTATCATCTACACCTATATACTCCCTGGCTTTGGGTCCTCTGTGAAAAATGGCAAAGTGGTTGCCATCTTGTACACAACTGTCAGCCCCACTCTGAACCCCCTTATCTACACTTTGCGGAACAAGGATGTAAAGGCAGCCCTCAGGAAGGTGTTTTCCACATTTGGTAAGTAAAAAGAATAGGCCAATGTGAACTTTGCTCAATGATAATTTAAAAAAAATGGTTTGAAAATCTGATACAAGTGGCAGGGGGAAGAATGTTGTTCATGTGATAGATTCATAAACAATGTGCTCCCCTAATGGGACCTGGACAGCCTTCTATGGGAGAACTTTAACTAAATTATCAAAGTAGCTAACTGTGGGTATTATCAGGGCTTCAGAGACCTGGAAATGATGGAGAAAAGCAAGGAATCCTGAGTGGCCAGGAGGAAGAACAGAAGACTCATCAAGATATGTCTGACTCACCCTCCCTCCAATATCGGCTGACATTTTCACCCACCCTTGTGTACCTGGGAACAAGATCCTATCTTCTACATGTGGATATGGCTGTCCAATACCTCTTTCAGGGTGGAAATCTCAGGTTCTTGAATGAAGCCTATTAAGTCCACTTCTTTGTACATCCTGACATGGGGTTTCTCCATATCCTGCTCTCAATAACCTCACCAGGACACTGGGTCTCTGACCCACTTCACTTGGTGTGACATTGGTGAAGAGACAAGAGGCACTGCCACTCAATATGTCTGTGAGGTTTTGAGGTTTGAGGTGAACTAGACAAGAGGTGGCATCAGGCTGTCTTCCACTTTAGTGACATGCAGAAAGGAAGTGATTTTTTTGTTCATTCTTTACTTTTATCAAAGGTCACCATCATTCTTTAACTGAGAATATTTGCCTTGCTGGAATGAGTTGTTTTTTATCCTAGTTTGGACAAAAGCTTCTTCCACATTATTTTTTAAAACAAATCAATTTTATTGGTACATATTAATAAATCATAGAATTCATACAATGTGCACAGTCAATGCTATTTGCTATAATCACATAGCTGTGCACTCATTACTTCAAACATTATTGGAGCATTTTCATTATTTCAATAATAACAAACAAAAAATAGAAACAAGAAAAGTCTTCACCTCTCACACTCTCTTTCCCCTGCTGTACATAGCTTCTATTTCTGGCTATTCTTGCACACTTATTTGTTTATTAGGTAGTTTTATTGAGATTTATTCACATACCATGTGATCTATCCAAATTTCAACATTATTTTTTATGGGTGTAGTACCTTCTCAATGTCATTAGAATTAGTATGGTTATTAATTATTATTATTAGCCTTATCCTCAACTTCTAGCCTCTGAATGTTTGTATTCTTCACCCTTCAGTCTCAATTCTCTTCTATTATAGTGATAGTTACATTACTGCCGACATCTGCCTTTATAATTCTTGCCAGTGACACCCAAATTTATACCACAGTCCATACTCATCTCCAGATCAATTGTTATAACTGCCTAGGTACTGTAGCACTTGAATATTTTCCAAGAATGCATTCAACAGTTTAAATGTACAATCTTCATTTCCATCAACCCAGAAAATTTTAAGAATCACAATTACTGAAAAATTTTGGGTTCTCTTTTCTAGCTTCTCCAGTCATAGCATCCTTAAATTATATTGAGTTAATCTGAACACCTCTCACATCTGATGTTTCTCCCATCTCTAACACTCACCCCAAGATGTCTGGCTGACAACACATTTTGCATTGTTTTTCCTACATCTATTTTTTAATTTTTTCCATTATTTTTAAAGGAGCTTTATGTTACATATGAATTGAAATATAAAGCACCTGTGAGTACTTTCCCATAGCAAAATATCTTGAGTTTCATTCACATTGTTGATATTTGCATTCCTGCCAAAATCTGTATTTATAATTCTTTCTTGCCAGTGACAACCAATTATAGCATGTATCATTAATTTTTTCCTTTTATTCTTATTATTATGTCATTGCATGAATATGGTACATGTTATTTAGCCATTCATCTTTTAATGGTGATTTGTGTTATCTCTAATTTTAGCTATTAGGAACATAATGTGAATGAAGCCATCTCTAAAACTACCACCAGATGAGCAATGTCAATGGTCCAACTAGGTTAGAAGTGTATGTTTAAGTGAATCCTCAGTTCCGACCAGAAGATAGAGTCAGTCACCTGCAGTGCCTTCAGCCTTCCAGGTGCCTGGACACAGAGGCAGCTGCACTCACTTAGGCCCTTTGACAAAATCTTCTGTGGGGTCAGGTTGTGTGTCTAAAGCCTAATGGAGAGCTGAATGCAAAGTTCTATATAGACCCAGGAAAGGTGAGTGAGAAATGGGCAACTTCATTTTTCTATAATTCATTGTAGACCCCTGTACCTTGTGGCAATAACATAATCTGGCCCATTTGGATGTACTTTTTAGCAGGACACACTTACAGGTGTAGGCCTATTTGGATCTAAGGCTCTTGGTTTGCATCCTAATGTCAATGGGGTGGGCCAGGCAGCTCTCACTGTGACCCTCCATCCCATTTCCCCCAATTCCTCCTTCCCAGCCACTTCCATCTCCTCCTTCCAAGGCCTGTGCACCCTTTCTGGGGATGGAAGCATGTGGGGAAATATCTGCAATTGCTTTTGAGGCAGAGACAAAGATCTGAAACCATAACCAAGGCAGAAAGTGTCTTTCAATTTCAAGGCTCTCCCTCCAGACACCTGCCTACTACAAGAGGGACAGAGGGAATACAGATGCTCTACTTTCCCTGGAGATCCTGCTGCCTTCTGCCCCATATCCTTCTCCAGATGATAACCTTGGAAGTGGGATACTCATGCCCATACAGAGGTTAACCTTCATGGGAGGTCCTGCCAACTTTTTTTGTCTGTGCCCATAACCATCTGATCTCACAGGGTGTCTTCACTGCTTTCTCACAGACATGGGCTGTGCATTACACTTTGTTCAGCCTCTTCCACTGTCAAAGGCATTCAAATGTATGAATCAGCCACAGGCAATGTGCTTCCTGCAGGGGAAAGTAGGGGAGATACATGTGGGACCTGCTAGCCTTCTGGTTCTTTCTCTTCCTTTTAAATGGTTCCTCCCAAGAGGGCATTCCTGCCTGTTCTGGTAATCATGTATCTCATGTCCCTCCTGGACTGAGGTCCACTTTGCTGATATTCTCTCTCAAGGCTGAACACAGGATCCCCCACATTCTCCTGGCAATGCTTAGGTAAGGCAGCCTTGAGCTAAGCCTTGCTCTTTGGGATAGTCATGCTTCTTGCAAACCTAAAATTCTCTGGGGAAAAGAGACCATTGCACTGTCAGGAGGATCTCCCCAGACACAAGACATATGTATGTATGTACTAGGTGCCCAGAAAAATTTTATTAACAAATTCCTATGGGTAAAGAAATGTATAGTTTATAAATGATAGTTATGTGTTTGGGATCTTGAAAAACACTGAAATCAGAGTGGCAAGGAGGACCTTGACCATTGAATATTTTCAGGCTCAGGCCAATGGGGCAAGGGTTTTTTTCCCAAGCAGTCAGGCCTGCAAGACCCAACCCCTGGCCTCAGGATGCTGGCTTTCCCATGACCACTCCTCAGGTCTTGACCCAGCCCTGTCCAGGTGACTGTACCCACAGGACTCTTGTTTACCTCTGGCAGAGAGTAAATGCTACCTGAGGGCCACTCTTGTTCCTTGGTCCCTCTTGCTCATGAGAGACTTTGGCATACAACCTGAGCAGATGGTCTTGATTTAAAAGAGCAGGGAAAATTTGAGGCACAAAATGGGAGGTACAGGACTTTTAACCCCAAGGTTATAACTTCCCTTTATTCAAGGTAAGGATAATTTTTAACTTTCATAAAAATATCAACGTCTTTTATTTATATAGGAAGGAATTAGAGACATATTTTAGTTTAACATGGAATATTTTAAACATGAGCAAACATCTGTTTATCCTTTGCTTTTTGGCAATTTCTTAATTTTCCTATGAATATTTCTGAAAAGATAAATTTAGTGTAAGACCTGACATAATATATTGTGGATAAAATTCACTACAAACTCTTTGCTCATGTCTTTTGCAAATTTCACTTTGAAATGCTGAAGTGCCCTGAGAATCTCTGAATTCCTTCACTCTGCTTCCTCTGCTTTCTTCCTTCACAGCTGTTGGTAAAAGGGGAAACCAGTGCCTGTGCCTTTGCTCCCTACAATTCATCAAGTTCTCTAAAATAAATTGTTCATGCTACAGGAGTTGTCTGAGTCTGTGAAATTGGGGTGGGAGGCAACAGGGTGAATGTATGGATGTGCAGGGAGAGGGCACCATGGAAGTTAGCATCGGACTGCAACTTGCAGTGGCCAGAGGGCTTGGTCATCTGTGCCTACATGGAGATGGTCCTTTGTGATATGGAGAAGGGTGTGTGGGGATGGCCTGGATGGTGACTCTTGGATGTGAGCACCATGGGATTGAGAAACCCCCACTCCATCCTGCTGCATCATTAGCACTCCAGGTCTGCAGGGACACATGTTAGGCTCAGGACAATAGCCTATTCACTCATAGACCTTTGTAAGGGTGAGGGACAAAGGGGGTGAGGGGAATGAACTGCCCAAAGTTGGCACTGTCACAGAACCCACAACGTGCCTAATGTTGCAATCCACCCACCCACTGTTCCCAGCCAAATACATATTTTTGCAAATTTTCAGCATCCCTGTTCTTGGGAGACTGGGGAGAGGCCAGAACATGGTTAGATATGCACACATTGAAAGCTCTTTGTACTCAAGGAGACTTTACCCTCCAGGAAGCTCCAGGCCTGGTTCTCATGTCCTCCTCCTTTTTCAAGAAGCCTGGGCCTGGGGGTTGTAATGCATCAGGGGAGGGGAAGGGAGGGAAATGTTCACCTTTGTGTAGATGGATTGGCAGCTCCATAGGTCTCAGGTATCTAGCTCAAGAAGACAGTATCAGCTTGCTTCTCCTTCAATACTTCATTGTGGTATTCATTAATTAGTGTAAAACAGTTGTTTATAGTTTCTTTTCACTTTGAGGTAAAATTTTCAATGAAATATATAAATAAATATGGACATTTTCTCAGTTTTGACAGGTACATACAGCTGCATAACCCAAAACCTTATCAAAATTTAGAACATAACTAAAACCTCAGAAATTCCCTTTCTGCCAGTCTCATGTCAATTCCTACTCCTTACTGAAGCTACCTTCTTCTGATTTTTTCACCATTGATCAGAATACATGATCTAGAACTTCATTTAAATAGGATTATAGATTACATGAGACCACTTTATCTTAAAATACTATTTTTGGGGTTCATTTACGTTGTTGTATATATAATTTGTGCATTTTTATGAGTGTTCCATTTTATGATTAAAGCACATTTTCCTTATACATTCACCTTTTGATGGATCCTTGTATTTTTTTTGAACTTTTGGATATTATAAATAAATCTGTTATGAAAATTTGCATACATGTTCTTCTGCAGAAGTGTTTTTGCTTATCTTGGCTATTTGATTAGGAATGCAAGTCCTCCATCATAGGGAATGTTTGACTTAGTAAGAAACTGTCATGGGTTTTTTTAGTGGCTATACCATTTTTTCAGTTCTATCAGGAATGAATGAGAGTTCTGGTTCTCCACATTCTTATGAACAAATGTCATACAGAGAAATGTTTAAAAATTTTGAAAGCTAATCATCCCCTTCCCCTGTTTATAATATTTGATTTTTTAAATTACATATCCCCCCCTTCTGCTTGCTCTTGCTGTGTGTCCTTTCCTCTGTGTCTTTCTATGTCTGCTTCTTGTCTCCTCCCATCCCTGTGGTGACCCGCTGAGTTGGCCCTCCACGGTGGCGGCTCACTCCGTTCGAGGGTGGCTCCATTCCATTTTCACAGGTGGCTCTGCTCCAT
>PVKH010043004.1:0-10764 GCA_004027955.1 Chaetophractus vellerosus | reverse complement strand
AGCTAGAAGAAATTGCTTTGGAAAATTCAGATTCCATCTATAGCTCAACTCCTGAAGTTAAGGCTTGAGCATCAGGCATATGCCATGGATAGTATAAACTTATGGACTAAAATAAGCAAGCATAGAAAAGCTTCAGCCTTCCTATGTTAATCACTGCTCAAGGCAAATATGGGCAGTAAATAATGGGGAATGTGAATTAGATCCAGTGCTGGAGTTAACTAACTTGGTGATACTGATAAGTGAAAACTCAAGAGTATAAGTAGAAGGCAGGTGAAGTAATGCAGTTGTAGTAATGACCAGCCTACTGTCTTTTTGAATGAATATGTGCAAGCCAACATCCAATTTCTCTTATTAAAGTTAGATTTCTCATAGCTGTTATGTTATTATGGAGAAAAAATATAATGGCCTATTTTTCTGACATTTCTTCAAAGCAGAAGGCTTTTTTAATTTAGTCATAAAGAAGAGGGAATATATGATAAAGTGACTAGTTTGATTTCTCTTTCTTTGTATACTGCTTCTGAACATCTAATTGTTTTTAGTTATATAAATAAAATACCTCTAAAATACACTGGAAACACACACAACAGTGGATTTGAACATGCAGAGGAAAGAATAAGGAATGTGGAAGACAGTACATCTGAAATCAAACAGATAGTAGAACAGATAGATAAAAAGATAGAAAAATCCAGCATGGGTTTATGGATTAGAATGACAACATGAAACAAACAAACATATGCATTAAATGCATCCCAGAAGGAGAAGAGAAGGGAAAGAGGACAGAAAGTGTGTTGGAGTAAATAATGCCTGAAAATTACCTAAGCCTATTGAGGGAGATGGACATACATGTCCAGGAAGTGCCACACACCCCAAACAGTGTAAATCATATCACGTCTATTCGAAGACATATATTTGTCACTTGTCCTAGTCTCATGACAAAGATAGAATAAAGAAAGCAACAAGAGAAGAGAGTACATCACATACAAGGGAAATTCAATAAAATTAAGTGATTTCTCATCTGAAAGCATGGAGGCAAGAAGGCAGTGTAATGACATAGTTAAGGTGCTAAAAGATAAAAAAACTTCCAGCCAGCAATTCTCTATCCAGCAAACCTGGCATTCAGAAACGATGGAGCATTCAATATATTCACAGATAAACAGAAATTAAGAAAATATGTCAATATGAAACCTGCACTTCAATAAATAATAAAGGGAATTCTAATGATGTAGAGATGCAGAATTAATTGATGAAAAGAAAAAACAGGAGAGAGAGAGAGTTGGAGGAGATTGTAAGAACAACTAAAAAGAAAAAAGAAAACTATAAACAACATATAGCACACAGAAATCTAAAGAAAATATGGATAATGTATATAATTACTTGAAAATAATATTGAATGTTAATACATTAAACTCACCAGTCAAAGGCCACAGATTAGAAGAATGGTTAAGGAAATATGACCCATCTAAATGCTGTCTACAAGAAACCCACCATAACCCCAGGGATGGAAGGAGGCTGAAAGCGAAAGGTTGGAAAACAATTTTACAAGCAAATATCCAAAAAAGAGTGAGAGTAACTATACTAATATTGGACAAAATAGACTTTAAATGCAAAACTATTGTAAAAGACAAAGAAGTACACTAAATATTAATAAAAAGGGTAATCTACCATGAAGAAAGAACAATCATAAACATTTAAGCACCTAACCAGTGTGCCTCAAAATACACGAGGCAAACACTGGAAAAACTGAGTGGAGAAATAAATGCCTCTATAATTATAGTGGGTGACTTTAATACACCATTATTACCATTAGACAGAACATCTCAACAGAGAATCAATAAAGAAACAAAGAGTTTGAATAATACATTAGAGAGCCTGGACCTAATATATACAGAATATTTCAGCCCAAAACAGCAGGATATACATTCTTCTTGAGCACACATGTATCATTCTCCAGGATAGACCACATGAAAGGTTACAGAACAACTCTCAATGAATTCAGAAAGATTGAAATTATGTGGAATAATTTCTCTGACCAAAATGGAATAAAGCTCTACATTAATAAGGGGCTGAGAACCAGATTAGGCACAAAGATATGGAAGTTAAAAAAACACACTCTTAGACAAACAGTGAGTCAATGAGAAAATCCCCAAAGAAATCAGTAACTACCTTGAAATGAATGAAAATGTCAACTCAATGTATTAAAAGGATAGTCATACTGAACAATGGAACCGAATTGAGAGTACTCATATAGATCCTCATGTATACAGTCATCTGATATCCAACAAGGCCACCAAGCCCACTCAACTGGGACTGAATGGCCTCTTCAACAATTAGTGCCTGGAGAACTGGATATCCATATCCAAAAGAATGAGAGAGGAACAAAATATCCTAACTTATACAAAAATTAACTCAAGATGGATCAAAGATCTAAATATAAGTGTCAAGACCATAAAGACTTTGGAAATTAATGTAGGGAAGCATCAACAGATTCTTGTATTAGGAAATGGTTTCATGAACTTCACAGCAAAAGCATAAGCAATGAATTAATAATAGATAAATGGGACCTCCTCAAAATTAAAAACTTTTGCACCTCAAAGGAATTTGTGAAGAAAGTGGTAGGCAGCCTACACAATGGGAGAAAATATTTGGTAACCTTATACCTGATAGTAGCCTAATATTTAGCATATATAAAGAAATCGTATACATTGGGGAAAAAAAGAAAAGAAAAACAACTCATTTTAAAAATGGGCAAGTGATTTGAATGGACACTGCTCCAAAGAAGAAATACAAATGGCCAAAAAGCACATGAAAAGATGCTCAACGTCACTGGCTATTAGGGAAATGTTAATTAAAGTTACAATGAGATATCATCTTACATGCATTAGACTGGAGGCTGTTAAGAAAAACAGAGAACTACAAGTGTTGGAGAGAATGTAGAGTTATAGGAACCCGCATCCACTGCTCATGGGAATATAGAATGGTGCAGCCATTTTGGAAGACAGTTTGGTGGTTCCTCAGAAAACTTACTATAGAACTGCAAAAGATCCAGCAATTCCACTACTGGGTATATACCAGCAAATTTAAAGCAGGGGCTTAAACAGATATATGCACACCAATATTCTTAGCACATTATTCACTTTTGCCAAAAGTTGGAATCAACACAATGCACTTCAACATATGAATGTTATCCATATGAATGAATAAACAAATTGTGGTATAAGCATACAATTTTTAATTACTCAGCTGTAAGAAGGAATACTGTATTAAAACATGGGATAACATGGATGAATCTTGGGGACTTTATGTTGAGTGAAGCAAGCCTGTCACTGTAGGACAAATCTTACATGACCTCCCTGACATGAATTAAGCAAATTAAACAGACTCAGAGTTAGATTCTGGAAGATAAGTTTACAGAAAGGAAGAAGAACGTTGTGCGCCAATGCCCATATGGGCAAAATCCATGATAAGGTGGAAGTGTGTAGTTTTCAGTGGAGTGGCATGACAGTGGTGCAGTGATACTATTGCGTTGGGCAGAGCAGGTATTTCAGGGGGTAGGTTGGTGAGGGTGAGTTTGACTGTCCATGGAACTGGGAGGAAGTTTGCAGGGGGACCAGGTGAACACGGGATTGGTAGTCACATAGTTGAAACTATAATGCCAGGAGTGCTCCTTTGGCAATATGATAATATGAGGGTTTGGATGTGGGGGACATTTGGGACAGGTTGCACCTGGGGCAGTTTTCTAGGGAGTGTGTGAGTGTCATCTTGTCATAGTGTGTTATATCAGTGGGTGGAGACCCACATAATGAAGGGGAAGGTATTGGACTCCCATCCTGGTTATGCCTACTCTGTTCTCAAATAGAAGGGTGGGAGTCTCTTGAGGGCATGGGCAGTGCCTAATAGGGGAGGACAGACTAGTGTGTCAAGCCTTCATTGCCATTGCAAGTAACTATGAATCTTGTCCTTCAAAAAGAAAAGCCTGGTGGTGGCTATGGGCCCAAAGGGAAGGGGGAGGAAGGAATAGAGTAGATCAAACATGGGGCATTTTGGGAGCAATGAAAGTGTTCCATATAATCTTTTAAGGATGGTTACAGGCCATGTTAAATTTCATTAAAATTTATAAAATTGTAACTTACAAAATGTAAAACATAGTGTAAACCATTTACCATGATTAGCAGCTATTTTTCAATATTTGTACATCAGTTGTAACAAATGTACCATCCACATATAAATTTTTTTTAATAGAGCAAAGGGGAAAAGAGGGAGCATGTTGGGCATATGGGAGTCACCTGTATTCCGTACATGAATTTTCTGTAAACTAAAACTTCTTTGCAGACAAAATGAAAAAATTAAAACACTGGGGTTACAAATGGAAGAAAAAGCAGAACAGATCTTACAGTGATAAAAGTGAAATGTGAAAAAAATTTAAATATTTTTTCATTATTTTTTAATACCCCAAATCTTTTATTTTTTTAACTTTTTGTATTTTATTGCTTATTTTTAAAACTATCATTACTATTTCATTTTCTTATTAATTGTATTTGGTATTTTATTGGCTTCGTTTTTGAGGATGTTTTAGATAACAGAAGGTTTACAACTGTGGCAGGGGTGGATCATTGGTGTGGGGTGTCAATGATGGGGATGTATAGGAGGAAGATCACTTGGGCATACATAAAAGACATATTAAAGTGTTCTAATGTTCATGGGGCATTGTCACTATGGGTTGAGATTCACACAATTACCAAAAGAACAAACTCCCATCATGGGAAGCTCTGGCACATTTTATAATGGAGCAGCAGGAATCCCCCAAGTACACAGCCAATGTCTAGTGAAAAAGATTTGCCCATTGGTGGGCCTTTGATATGGATGAGTGTGCTTATGAACCATTACTCTTGAAATTGAAACTTAACCTAGTATTATAGGGTGCCTAAGAGTTACTCCCTGAGAGCTTCCTTGTTGCTCAAGTGTGACCTCTCTCTAAGCTGAACTAAGCATATAAATGCAATAGCTTGCCCCCAACATGGGGCATGACTCTCAGGGATGAGCCTCCCTGGCACCAAGGTATTACAAACAAGAAACAATTAGAATACAACTGGAAAAAGACCTTGACCAAAAAGGGGAAATGTTAAAGACGAATGAGTTTATATGGCTGAGACTTCAAAGTGAGTTGGGAGGTACCTCTGCAGGTTATACATATGCTCATCTCAGCAGGATCTCATTCACAGCTGAAGTAGATACTACCCACAAATAAAGGGGCTCCTGATGGCCCTGAAGACATCTGGACACCATAGTCAGGGCAGATATTTCAGGAGTTTGGTGCCTTGTCAGTCAGCCTTACATTGGAATTTATGGTTGCCATTGTAATAGAGTGGGATTCAGTTGTGTTTTCCCTATACATGGCTCTACTGTCCCTTCTATTGGAACCTATACTTGGTAGTAGAGTTGGTAAGTGTATGTCCAAGAGATTTAAATCTTTTGGCTGTCCATGTACCAGCTGGGCCATGAATCTCAACTGAGTTGTGACGCCTACTCTCCAGTTAATTGGACTCACCTAGGACAACTAACAAGAAGGAGATGATGGACAGCAACCACACCAAGGAACCAAGAGAGTCTACACCTTCAAGCAAGTGGCCCCATCCATCAGCCATGTGGGGTTGAATTCCCCTCTCAATTAAATGTTAAGTGGGCATCACCACCCCAGAATTCTCCAGATTGGGGAATGAATTTTGGACTAAAGTAGACTTACTGGAATTCTACTATAGACTTAGTGTGATGCCAGCAATGGAAGAAAGTATATCATTGATATGAAGGCACTGGCCACTGGAGGCTCTGAGGGTAGGGAGAGGTAAAAACAGGTGTAATATATAATATGGGGTCATTTTGGGGACTTTGGAATCATCTTGAATGACATTGCCAAGACAGATACAAGCCAGTATATATCTTGCAATATCCTACATAATTGTATGGGAGAGAGTATAAACTACAATGTAATACATGCTTAGTGGTAATGATCCAAAGTGTGCTCATCAATTGCAATGAATGCACCATGCTAATGAGGTATGTTGTTAATGTGGGAAAGTGTTGGAGATGTGGAGAGTGGGGCATATATGAATTCCCTATATTTTTATGTAATATTTATGTAATCTAAATACCTTAAAAAATTAAAATTATAAAAGATAAGTGTTTAAATGTAATACTTGTTCTTTTGGGTGTGAATCTACTTGTAAATAAGACCCTTTGGAAACATATTACCAGTTCAGGTGTGGGCTTATATGTAAATAGAATCTTCTATGATTCTATTTAGATATGTCACAGCAGACTCAGCATGATCCATTATTCATAGAAATGGAGGCATTATAAAATGCCAGAAGTCAGAGGAACACACAGGAGGAAACCAATAACACTGCCATGTAATAGAGAACTACTATAGCAAAACTACTGAAGCCAGAAAAATTGATCTCTCTCATGCTTTGATTTGAAACTTTTGGCCATAAACCTGTAGAACAAGAAATTCTTGTTGTTCAAAGCAACCCAACATGTATTCTTTGTCATAGCAACCTGGAAAACTAGGAATCTGTGACATTGAATTTCTGAATGAGCAAAGCACAGAACAGGAGTTGCAAGAAAACATGATATAGAGAATACAGAAACCCCACCCAGAGCTGGAGACTTAAAAAGTGTAAGATTTTAGTAGTGGGCTACTCCTCTCTTTGTCTTCCTCTGTCTTCTGAGACTTACTTGTCACCAAAGTCTTCTCTCTGTCCATACCTCTAGGGTATGTTTCCCAAACTATCTTCTATTATTTCCCTATAAGAACTCTTTTTAGAAATTGTAAACAATCAACTTCCTCTCCACATGTGAAATTTTAATACTACAGACACATGTTCAATTACTGTGATCCTTTATATCATTATCAATTTTCTAATTTTCAAGAACTTTTGTTCACTCTCAAAACCTGTTCTTGCTTTTACCTTACCTTGCCTCTGAACAATTCTGGATTTATTTATACCTGGATCTATTAGAACACTGGCACCTCAACTCTACAGTACAAATAAATCACCCATCTTTCCTATAAAATACAGATATAAATTCAGCAGATGTGGGATGGGGCACTAAGTCGATATTTCTGCTGAAGCCCCAGGTGAGACTGATGCTGCTAGTTCATTCATCCCATTTAGGATGGATGCTGAGGCATCAGAGATTGGTGGACTTTGTTTCCCTCACATTCATAGGCTAAAGGAGGAGAAAATTTCCTGGTGGAACTGGCATATCTTGTGAACAAATATATTATTCTTAAGCTGTTGTCCATCAGGCAAGAATATCCAAACCCATTATTCATCACATATGTGGACTTTATCAGTATAAAGATGATATTTGTAGAGATGGACCCATGTCACAGCATGGATTCCTGATTGCCCCCATTTATATATTTACTTTGCATACAGTCTTCAAGTATGCCTATAAACATATCTCAGTTCAGTTTCTGCTCAAATATGGCAGGGTTTCAGGTGTTTGCTTATTTTTGTAGCACTCTTCTGGATGTCTACTACTTTCTCACGTCATTTTTTCATGTGCAGTAGTTATCAACAGATAAAGTGAAATGTCACTGTTATGATTATTATAATTTCATAGACTAAAACCATTTTTATCCCCATGGAGCTTTATACTAGTAGGTTATATAAAATATCTGAAATGTGTCAGAACAGTGTTCACTGTGTATTTTAGGGCTGACATTCAACTGCAAGTAACAGAGAGGTGGATAAAAAGAGATGATAAAAAAACTTTGGGGGTTTAATTATCCACACTTCACAAGTCTAGAATTAGGAAGTCCGGGGCTACTATTGTTGCTCAATGACATTTTTAAGAATTCTGTCAACTTTTAGCTTGCTCAACATGTATTTTTCATCCTCATGGTCACAGGCTAGCTGTTGTACTGCCAGACACTTAATCCTCATCTTATTGAGAAAGACTGAGTGCAAATTTAGGGATATAATACAAAGAGAAATGCTGGATGAGTGTTTTTCAAAATTCCCTTTTGTGAAGTATAACATCTATATGGAAAAGTACCATATTAAAATCTCAAGGATTTTCACACATACACACAAAAAACAAACAAAATAAATTTAGTTAATGTTACCAGAACCCAAACTCAAAAACAGAATGTTGCCAGCCAATGAGGCACACTGTGTCCAATTACTGTCATCTTTTCTACTCCTAGGTGAACCAAGATTCAAAATATTGATTCCAGAAGTTATATTTGCATCTCTGAAACTTATATAAATGGAATCATTCATGTATATTGTTATTTGTATGGCTTATTTGCTGATCACTATATTTGTGCTTCTGACTTTATTTTGTTTTTCTTTTTTAAATAAGGATGTACATGTTTTCCTAATAACTCATGTAACTGAAAGCAGATTACATCTCTTTGGCCATATTTGTGGCATATGGTGTGGGACACAGAATAATGTGCTTCCAATGATGCCCATGTAATAATTGCTGGAGTCTCTGAATAGGTTCTTTTACATGACATAGAGGAACTAAGTTTGCAGATGGCACTGATGTAATCAGCTGACAATTAGACAGGGAGATTATCCTGGATTATTAGGCTGGGAAAAATGTAAAAGAGGAAACAAAACAGTGAGTGTCAGAGTGATCCCATGTGAGACTACTCAGCAGTCATGACTAGTTTTGAAAATGAAAGAGGGTCATGAGCAAAGAAATATGGGCAACCTCTAATGAAGTTTAAAAATTCAGGAAAAATAGATCCTTGTTTGGAGCATACAGAAAAAAACACAGCCATGCAGACACCATGGTTTTTGGCAAGATGAGGATAATTTGGAATTATCCTTTAAGACTGAAAGGTAAAAAGTTTGTGTTGTTATAATCATTAACTTGTGGTAATTCATTATATAAGTAATAGCAACTAATGAACATGCTAACCTCTGGGTTCCTGGCACAGTTCTGAGGTTGATGATAAAGCTAAATACATTGCCCCCTCCCCCAAAATTAGTATTCAGCTGTAAACAAAAACCCACATATAGGCAATTAACCATGTTTTCCACAAACTGTACTTTGGGATGATAATTTTAAAAAAGAGAAATAAAGAGGAAATATTTGCCCACTCATTATTAAAATGTGTAATAAAGCCATGATAAACAAAACATTGAGAAATTGGTTTAAGTCTAAATAGATATATCAATGCAGCAGAATAATAAAAAAATAAATCCTGTAAAATAAAAGGGAATAAATTACAAAAGTGACATCAAAATCAATGAGTAAAGGAAGGATTTTAACATAAATGGTGCTTATACAATTGATTATTTGTTGGAAGGAAATAAAATTAAATCCATATCTTAACATCAGTTTCCATAAATTAAAATTGGAGGAAAGATAAAAAGTAGTAGAAGACTTCTGGAGGAAAGTAGAGATAACTCTCTGAGAATAAACTGAGATTTAAAAAAAGAGATAAAACTGAGCACATAAATGATGGACTCAAGCCCCTGAAGACCTGAATGCAAAAACATTATAAAGAAAATACTACACAAATGAAAATCTAAGGAAAATATTCAGAATATATTTGATAGTTTAAAATATAACATTGTAGATGTAAAAAAGGTAAAATATATGTCTAATGTAAACTATAGACTATAGTCAATAGTATAATTTTTTAAAGTTGTAAATAAGAATCAAACATACTAAAAAAGTTAGAGAATCAAAGGATATAAACCAATGATTGAGACAGCAAAAATACAAATAATATATAAATGTGAAAATATGCTCATCTTCACTAAGAATCAATGGAAGTGAAAATAAAATATCCAGGAAATCTAATTTCTCAATATTCATTTTGACAAATAACTTACAAATACCCAGAGGCAGAAAAGATATGTTAAAATATGAAAAATGTGAATTGCCAATGGAAAGTGATTTGTCCAAAAAGGCTCTTACTCTTTTGTTTGTTTTGTTTTGTGGCTGTATCCACCAGAGACCAAACATTCTTTGTTTGTAGAGCATCTGCCCAGAAGTAGGAGTTTAATCAAAAGAACTCCTGATCTCATTGAGGTTTAACTATTATTATTAACACATTCTCCTGGGGTAAATACAAAGTGATGCCTAAGGGAGTTTCCTCACTTTAGACAGCCTGGGTTTGAACCCTACCTCTGCCTCTTCACTACCTCTAAAACTTTTGACCTAGTTACCTAATTTCTGTAACTCCTTATTTCCTCATCTGTAACAAAGGCAAACATGATACTAATCACATAAAAGAGTTACAAAAATTTAAATGAGATAATATGCATAAAAAGCTTACATAGTGTTAACAATAAGATTTGTTGTCATTTTTAGTCAATGATTTTGAAGTTCTTTTACAGGCTTTCACTAAATCAATACATTTGTATATTTCTGGTCCAGACTCACTCTACAGTATACTAACCCATCCACTGATCTATTTGTCCCTCCATTCAACAAATATTATCTCAGTATGCACTCCATACCAAGACATTTAGTAGATATTGTGTTACAAAGACAGATAGTATATAGGCACAAAATAAGGAAATACATATTGCGACGAGTAGGAAAATTCAGTAAAATAGATGTGACCCAAGGAAAGTGACCCAGATGAAGAGGGGGAAATCTTTGAGCTGATTTCTTTCTCATAACATCAGAATGCATTTTTGTAAAAGAGTTCCCAGGAAAACATTTCCAAAATAGGTGTACATCCAATCAATTCTGAGGAGAAATATAAAATTTATACTAGGAAATTTATTT
>PVKH010043003.1:0-10765 GCA_004027955.1 Chaetophractus vellerosus | reverse complement strand
TCCATTTGCTGAGTGATCTTCTGTGTCTGTTCCTTGCCTTTTCTTCTCATTTTTCTCCTCCAGGCATCACCAGGATTCAATCCTAGGGACCTCCAATGTGGGAGGCACCCTGTCATTTGTGCCACCTCAGTTCCTGGTTTCTGGTGCATCTCGCTTTGGCTATCCCGTGCGACTCTCTTTTGTTGCATCATCATCTTGCTGCGTGGCTCAGTGGGCCTGGCTCGAAATGCGTCCACACTGGCCTATGGCTCACCTGCTTGCCTTTATTTATTTATTTATTTATTTTTATTTATTACATATCCCCCCCCCGCCCCTTTCTGCTTGCTCTTGCTGTGTGTCCATTCCTGCGTTCCTCTCTGTCCGCTCTATCTCTTCTCTTCCAATTCGCATGCCTTTTATTTCTTTTTCTTGCCTAACTGCTCTGACTAGGGTTCCAGTACAATGTTGGATACCATTGGCGACAGTGAGCATCCTTGTCTTATTCCTGATCTTGAGAGAAAGCTTTCAGTCTTTCACCATTAAGTATGATGATTAAGTATGATGGTAGTGGTGGTTTTTTTATAGGTACTCTTTATCATGTTGAGGAAGCATCCTTGGATTCCTAGTTTTCTAAGCATTTTTTTTTTTTTTATCAAGAAGGGGTGCTGGATTTTGTCAAATGCCTTTTCTATATTAATTGAAATGTTCATGTGATTTTCTTCCTTTGTTCTATTAATGTGTTATCTTACATTAATTGATTTTCTTATGTTGAGTCACCCTTGCATACCTGGGATAACCCCACTTGTTTGTGGTGTTTAATTCTTTTAATGTGCTATTGGATTTGGTTTATTAGCACTTTGTTGAAGATTTTTGCATCTATGTCCACAAGAGATATTGGTCTGTAATTTTCTTTTCTTGTAGTTTCTTTTTCTGGCTTTGTTAGTAGGGTTGTATAGGCTTTATAGGATGAGTTAGGGAGTGTTCCCTGCTCTTCAGTTTTGGGAAGAGTTTGAGCAGGATTGGTATTAATTTTCCTTGGCATGTTTGATAAAATTCACCAGTGAAGCCATCTGTTCCTGGGCATTTCTTTGTTGGAAGTTTTTTTGTTTGGTTGGTTTTTGTTCCTTTGTTTTTTTGTTGTTGTTGTTGTTGTTTGTTTATTTTTATTTGTTGTTGGAAGGTTTTTGATTACTGATTCAATCTCTTTACCTCATATTGGACTGTTGAGATCTTCTATTTCTTCTTGAGTCTGAGTAGGTTGTGTATTTTTTGGAATTTGTCTATTTTATCTCTATTATTTGATTTGTTGGTGTACAGTTGTTCTTAATATCCTCTTATAATCCTTTTTATTTCTATGGGGTCGATGGTAATGCCGCTCTCCTTTCATTTCTGATTTTAATTATTTGTTTCCTCTCTCTTTTTTTCCCCTGTTAGTCTAGCTAAGGGTTTGTCAATTTTGTTGATCATTTCGGAGAACCAACTTTTGGGTTTATCGATTATCTTTTTTAATTCTCTATTTCATTTATCTCCACTTGTCTTTGTTATTTCTTTCCTTCTGCTCTCTTTGGGTTTAGTTTCCTTTTCGTTTTCTAGATCCTCCAGTTGTGAGGTTAGGTCTATCATTTGAGATCTTTCTTCTTTTTTAATGTAAGCATTTAGAGCCAAACATTTCCCCCTCAGTACTGTTATTGTTACAGTCCATAAATTTTGTTATATTGTGTTTTCATTTTTATTCATCTCAAGCTATTTTCTACATTACTTGTTATTTTTTTCTTTGATCCAATAGTTGTTCAATACATTGTTTAATTTCTACATATTTGTGAATTTTCCAGTTGTCCCTCTGTTATTAGTTTTTGGCTTCATTCCATAGTGGTTAGAGAAAATACCTTATATTATTTCACTATTTTTAAATTTACTGAGACTTGTTTTGTGACCTAACATATGATGTATCCTAGAGAATGATCCATGTGCACTTGAGAAGAATGTGTATTCTGCTACTATTTGGTGAACTGTTTTATATATATCTGTTAGGTCTAGGTTGTTTAGAGTATCATTCAAGTCTTCTGTTTCCTCATGATCTTCTGTCTAGATCAGGGGTTCTTAACCTTTTTTATCCCACAGACCCATTTGCTAGTCAGGTGAAAACCACAGAACCCTTACTAAGTCCAAATGAGAATAATTTTTTAAAAATATAAATTCAAGTTCATGGACCCCTTGTTAAGAACCCCTGGTCTAGATGTTCTATCCATTATTGAAAGCAGTATATTGAAGTCTACTCCTATTAATATAGAACCATCTATTTCTCCCTTCAAATCTGTCAATATTTACTTCACATATTTTGGGGCTTTGCCATCAGGTGAATATATGTTTATAATTGTTATGTCTGCTTGTTGAATTTACCACTTTAACATTATATAGTGACCTTCTATGTAATTTTTAACATTTTTTGACTTAAAAAACTTATTTATTTTATCTGATATTAATATAGCTATGCTAGCTCTCCTTTGTTTACTATTTGCATGGTATATATTTTTCCAAACTTCCACTTTCAGCCTACTTATATATATGAATATAAGGTGAGCCTCTTTTAAGCAGCACATGGTTGGGTTACATATTTTTATCTGTTCTTCTAATCTCTACCCTTTGGTGAGTTTAATCCATTTATATTAAAGTAACTACTAGTAATGCAGAACTTTCTTTCCCATTTTGCTCCATGCTGTTTGTACATCTTATACCTTTTTCACCTCTTAACTTTTCTGTAAATGCCAAATTTCGTGTTTATTTGATTTTTTGTATTGTTCCATTTTGAGTCCCTTCTCATTTTTTTCTGAATATATTTTTCATATCTTTTGTTATGGTTACAGTGGGGCTAAAATTTAACATCCTAAATCTATAACAATTATATATGACTTAATATCAACCTAATTTCAATAGCATACACATACATTGCTACTATACCCTTCTCTCCCCTCAACTTTTTGTTGTACTTGTTATAAATTATATCTTTATTCATTGTATTTTCTGAGCCATAGATTTTTCATTATTTTTTATGCATTGCATTTTTGAGCCTATAAGAAGAAAAAAGTGGATTTACATACCAAAATAATACAATGCAATAATACTGGCACTTATACTAACCCTTACGGTTAACTTTACTTAAGGTCTTTATTTCTTTTTGTCACTTTGATTTATAGTCTAATGTCCTTTCCTTTCAGTATGAAGAACTCCCATTAGCATTGCTGTAGGGCAGGTGTAGTGGTGACAAACTCCCCCAGGTTTATTTATTTGGGAATGTCTTAATCTGGCCCTCATTTTTGAAAGACACTCTGAAAGGATAAAATTCTTGGTTGGTATGATAGTTTGAGCCTTTTGTGGACCCCAGAAAATTGTATTCTTAAATTGGCCCATTTCTGTGGGTGTGGGACCCTTAGATTGGATTTGATTCAGTTGAAGACTATTTGATTAGATTGCTTCAGTGGGATGTAGCCCAGGGTAGATTTTGGTCCTCTTGCTGGAGTCATTTAAAAATGGAAGAGAGGAGCTGCAGGAAAAGAAAACAATGCCCAGAAGCTGAGAGAGAAGGCCCTGTGAGCCAAAAGCTGATATCCACAGAGCACAGAAGCTGAGAAGTGCCACTGAAGCCAGGAGCTAAAAGCAATGAGGACTGGAGAAGAGGGGAGAAATGCCACCATGTGCCTGATTACCCATAGCTGCAGCTTGGGGAGAAAGCATCTCCTGATGGTGCCTTGGTTTGGACACTTTCTCAGCCTCAGAACTATAAGTTTATAAGTTAATAAGTCCCCATTATAAAAGCCAACCCACAGTTGGTAATTGTTTTCTTTCAATACTTTAAATATTTCATCCACTGCGTTCCTGCTTTCGGGGTTTCTGATGATAAATTGGTATTTAATCTTATTGGGATTCCCTTGTATATGACATGTTGCTTTTCTCTTGCAGCTTACAAAACTGTTTCCTTGTCCTTTGTATTTGACAGTTAGACTGCTATGTGCCTGGGCATATTTCTCTTCCAATTTATCCTGTTTGGGGTTCATTGGGATTCTTGGATGTGCATATTCATGTCTTTTTGTTAAGTTTGGGAAGCCTTCTGCCATTATTTCTTTGCATATTCCTTCTGCTCCCTTTTCTCATTCTTCTCCTTCTGGGACTCCCATAATGCATAAATTGGTATGCTTGATGGTATCCTACAAGTCTCTTAGACTATTTTCACTTTTTTAAAAAATTCTTTTTCTTTCTGCTCCTCAGCCTGATTCATTTCATATGTCCTTTCTTCAGGTTCACTGATTATTTATTTTTGCCAGTTCCATTTAGCTTTTGAAACCTTCTAGGGCATTTTCATTTCAGTTATTATTATGGTCTTAAACTCTAATATTTCTGTTTGGTTCCTTTTTAAAATTTCTATTTCTTTTTTGAGTTTCTCATATTACTCACTCATTGTTTTCTTTTAGTTCTTTTTCTGTATTTTTCTTTATCTCCTTGAGTATATTGAGGATTTTGTTTTTCAAAATCTTTGTCCAGCATGTCTATAGTCCAGACTTCTTCATCCTGTTTCTTTGAATCAGCCATTATTTCCTGTTGTTTTTGTTTTGTTGCAGAAATCCAATCCCAAAAAACTCAAGCCACATACGGAGGGGCGGAGGAACATAATTTTATTACGCGCGGGCCCAGAAAATAAAACAGTTTCCAGTTTCTGGGCCCCTAACAACAGTTTTCGTGGGCTTATATAAGTTTCTCTTCATTGACTAGCGGGTTGCTAAGCAAAAGAGATAAAATTCTTAAGGTGAGCAGGCAGGCAGTTAAACTATTTGCTGGCCTAGCTCAGGGTCATAAGAAAGGGAGTTATTCTTTGTTTAGGTCTGCTAGCCTTAGTTCAAAGAGGCATGTTTTTTTTAGCTTATCTTGCTAAAGATGGCCTGGAGAAAAGCAGAGGAGGAGAAAGGGAGAGTGGGACTGTTTGTTTTTCTAAAGCTGTAAATTCCCACAGGGGTGTTGGGGCCCTGCACTTCCCTTATCAGTTTATTTGTTTGTTTGTCTTATCTTTTGTGGCACACTGTACATTTTAATCTTTTAAAGTGTTAACTCTAGGATTTAATCCTTGACCTTTTATCCAGATTGTATCATGACAGAAATTTCTTTGAGTGCCAGAAGCTAACAAAACCAACCAATGCAAAAAAAAATTCATCTTTCACAGTCTTTTCAAATCGCCTCTGCATTGGCCATCGTGCTCCTTCAGAGTTCAGCCCTCCCATCAAGATCAGCCCAAGATGAATGCAAAGTGCAAGGTCTTTCCTGTCTTTTCTGAACCTATGTCTAATCCTGACCTTATGCTTGCTAGTGGCCTTAGGACCTCCTCCTTTTACAGGAATATGAATGCCTCCTCTACTCCTTATGAAATAGACTTTCTCCTTCTGCAGGTGTTCTATTTTATGATTTAGAAGCTAAGCCTTTGCCCCAAGCTGCTTTGACTTAATTGTTTCTTATACTGACTGCTCTAGCTATCTCATGCTGCTTCTTCCTGGAGGACAAATTCTGGGAGGGCAAGTCCAAGAAGACCTTCCTAGATCAGTGTTTCAGGTTACCACTCAATTAATTGGGACTGACATACAGGCACCCCATAAGGACTACTCTATAGCTGCCAGAACAGAGCCAGTGATACAAATGGGAGTGCAAGTGATTCCACACACTTGGGAGGAGCCAGTAAGGGCACCAGGAACTTCTATGGCTCTTCAAGTTGCGTTTGCTTTATTTCACTCTTGCCCAGTTACTGCACCCTTTGGCTGTTTTAAGTAGTTTTGAGGAAAGGTTCTGTCTTTTAGAGTCTTCTGTCACTTTTGCCTGAGGGGGCTTAGAACAATGGCTGCCCTCAGCAATCTAAATTGGTTGATCAAGAGCAGAGATTAGTGTTCAGACCCCACACACCCGGATTTTGGAAGACGAGGTGTTCATATCCCACCCTGGCACCAGCAAGTTGCAGCAAGAGCCTGGGCTGCAGTTCCCACTGCTGCCTGCCACAAGGCTGGGAAAGGGAGAGAGTAGCCACTGAACAGGTGAAGTTCACTAGTGTTTACCACAATTTACCAGCCTCCTCCTCCAGCTCTTTCCTGGATGCTGCACAGTGTTCCACTAGATTCTAGAGTTTCAAAATGATTGATTCACACAGTTCCTGCCAATTCAATAGTTGTATTGGTAGAGGGACTGATTCTTGGAGCTTCCCACTTTTCCCGTTTTCCTACAAATCTCCCAAACCAGAAAGCATTTTTTTTCCCCTGTCATTTTTAAGCAGCACTTTTTGGATTTGGCACATGTCCTGTTACTACAAACCCCCAACTATTTTCCAGAGCTCTAAGGAAGATGGTTCCACCAGTTTTTGCTATTTGTTCAAAGATTATGTGGGGAAATGAAACCCTGGACTATTCTATGCTATCAACTTGGTCAATCAGAATTCCCTTTAATTTTTACATTCTGACTCAATTTTTCCTGCATATTAATAAATCAGTGAAAGTTAAGGGCACAAGCATGAAGAACATTCTTATTCAATGATGAATTTGCCTGATGAACACTGTCATGGAAACAGCTTTCTATTTTGCATTATTTCTGTATTAGCCAACTACAGTTTACTTGAATAAATTGCTTTGTCCCTTTCTCTCCAACCTTTCACTGTAGTGCCCATATAAACTCAGAACTGTGAGGAGTGAAAAGGGAAATGTCTGGAAGTTAAGAGTATTTAACTGGTAAACAACAGCTTAAACTAAAAGAGATGAAGATCATTGAGGTAAGTTTAAGATCCCTGCTCACTTGATATCATAGAGGCTTAAGAACAAGTTTAAATAAGTTGTGAAAATATGTGTGTTTGTACATATGCTGAGTAAATAATTAACGCTGTCACCAGGGCCAGCTAAATAATTTGCAGGGCCCATTGTGAAATGAAAATGTGAGGCCCTGTTTTCCAAAAAGCAGGGGGAAAGTACCATTAAAGATACTAAAATATAAATCGTTTTCTTCCATGACCTATCTCTCTCAACTTAGCATGTTTTTTATTTGCTATTTAATGCTGTTCTAAGTAAAGAAAATAATTTTAAATTATTAGCATGAATATTACTATTCATCTTAGATTGTACAATGTCAGTTTTAAATTCAAATATAAGGGCATTTAACTCATATGCAGAATCACTGTAATATCATTTGTATGTTATAACTCTTCATATGCATTTCATGATTAACCAGAACAGTAGAAACACTGCACAAAACTAAGTTAATTGTTTTTATTTCACTTCTTTATACCCTTACTCTCTACCTTTGACTACTGATGAGGAAGAAGGACTGAAAGGAATTATTGGTTGTCCTATCTTTTCCTTTCTTTGTATGCTATCATTTTCAGCATATGTGGTTGGCTAATACAGAGAAATAACAAGAATAAGAAAGGATGTAATAGAATTCCTTGGTATTCATGTTTCTTAAAACACCATTGCCTTCTGTCTGCTTTTGAAACAAGTTCTGGTTCAAACAGAAAGCATGGCCACTTAATTCTCATGCATCATGGGCTGTGGTTATGAGGCATGGCTGATCCTATATGCAAATGGGACAGCAAGGAATAGCAGAGACCCAAACTGTGCTTATCTCTTCTGCTCATACACATGCTCCATTGTCCCATTGGACTCACAAAACACAAGTTCAAAGATAAAATTATCAAGAATTCCACCATAGCAACAGCAGAGCATTAAACCAAGTGTGAGACCTTTCTGAGGGGCATTGGGGCATGTGACTTCACAGTTTGCTCGTCCGTGAGGTTGACCCTGACAGCCACATGTGTTTGTGAGGCAAATTAGTATAGTGAAAGGGAGAAGGCGGCTGGCCCAGACAACATGGCCGTGATACCCTGCCTGGAAACCTCCTGAGAGATCCCGTGAGATCTCAGCCACAAGAATCTCATTTTAAATGAGAATCCTGTTTGGGGTCAAGGGAAAGCTTCAAAAGACCTCACCATTGACCCCCTGAGAAATGACAGGTAGGGCAACCAATCAGAACAGCAAACAGACTTTTAAAAGCCCCAACCTAGGGTCCCATCGGCACACAACTCACCCTGCAGTATGCCCGCGGTTAGTGCCTTAGACTGTGTACTTTTCTCGTTTTCTTGTTTCTTAATGAACTCTTTAGTCCCTTGCCTACCGCTATGGCATGTCCTTAAATTCTTTTATGTGACTTAAACCAAGAACCTAGAAGCCCAGAAGTCAGAGCCATCCGGTAACATTTATACCAAACATCTTAAATTCCTTGCTGGCAAATTGTGGAAAAACTACTTATTGCCACCTAATATCTATTCTCCCCTTTTCCTTTGGTACTGGAACCTCCAATTCATTTGGTGTTGCAATGTGCTTAGCTAAAAACTATATTTCCTGGCATCTTTTACAGCTAGTACAGCCATATGAATACATTTTGATTAATTAGATATATACAGAAATGTTGTATATGATTTCTATGATAGTGTCCTCATTCCCCCTGCTAGCTGTTTGGAATAGATTTGTGATAGCTTGATCTCCAGCAGTCATTTTAGAACATGAGGTGACCTTGAGGATGGAAGTTAAGTACTCAAATGAAGTAAAAAGGTAAAAGGTACCTGAGTCCCTGAAAAAAAAAAACAGGGAACTGCCACACCTTGGCTGCTTCCCTCTGAACTTTTTATGTGAGACAGAAATAAACTTATATCTTGTTAAATCATCATTACTTGGGATTTTTATTATTTGCAGCAAAAACGAATCCTACTTAGCTTACAGGGAAGGCTCTTAGTTCATATAGGTTAATGAATTAAGTTAAACAAAATTTAAACACAACTCTCAACAGTCCTCAATTTGTTATTGAACAACATATTTAGAAGCTTTAGTAGTAACCATTTCTAGGATTCAGAGGCATTTTTCCTCTTTCTGCCTAGTTTAGGACTATGTTCTAGAGCTTTGAGATTGTTCATAAGCTACAGATAAATGAGGTGTTACAATAACAACAAAATGTGAAGGTAGCATTTTATATTTTTTCAAAGTAATTTAAGTAACAAAATCCTGTAATGAGCATATGGAATAAAATAATAAAAATCCATATGGGTAATTATAAAACTACCTTAATAGAAGAGATGTAGTTCACTTCCCAAGATGGAAGAGAAAAACCAGATTGTCTAAGACTGCCACCTAGAGTTACAATTTAAAACTACCATTTTTTTGTCTATAAGCAGAGTGTGAAAGGCCTGAATTTGAGTAGGCCACTTTTCTCCCAATGACTTGAATTGGGCCAACCTTGTCCATAGGTGAAGAAACACTCAGCTGCATTTACCAGAGAGCCACCTGGTGTTGACTGGGATGGAGTGGGAGTGCAATCATAAACTATGCTAATATGTGGAATGTATTCTGTTCATTCTAAGGGCTGGGAGCAGAAGCAGAGTGGCTCTGAACTCACAACACTGGAGGTTAAAGTACCAGAGGGTCTAAGAAGAGGAGGGCAGAAGAAAGTGGTGGAAACTTGCATTGCCCCTATCTCTTCTCAGATGTTCTCCTTCTAGCTGATCCTCAGGATTTACCTCATGCCTATTTTCCTCCCTACTAACTGTTTTATTCTTTGTCTTCCTTCAATCCCATTTGCCCCATGATGACCTTTTGTAAGCTCATCCTCTCTTTCATCCTTTCTATTTCTGAGGTACTGGGGTGGGAAATTGAACCTGGGACCTCATATGTGGGAAGCTGGCACTCAACCACTGAGCCACATCAGCTTCCCTGAGTTGGTTTTTTCCTTTGTTTTGATTGTTGTTGGTTTTTTGGTTTGTTTTGTTTTTTTCAGGAGGAATGGGGAGCTGAACCCAGGACCTCCCGTGTGGGAGGCTGGTGCTCAACCACTTGAGTCACACCCGCTCCCTCATTCTATTTTTAAATTCCTTCTCACCTCATTTTGAGTCAGTGCTCTTTGGTGGAAAGAGGGTGGAAAAGGGAAGTGTGGGTTTCAATCTGGGGTCTCCCATTTACCTTACCATTTATCTGGGGCAAGTCACTTCAATTTTCTGAGGCTCAGGTTGTTCAGATCTGTATGGAGGTACATAAAATGGACTTCTCAGGATGATTGCAAATCTTAAGTGGGGAAATGGATTAAGAAAGAAACTGGCATGTGGTAGGTAGGTAGGAAATTTTCTTTTCTTTCTCTCATTCTGCTGTCTTTCTTAAATCACTGTAAGGGGGAAATTAGTAAAAAAATAGACTATTGGTATGAAATATTAGGTATGAATAATCTTCAAAGTTTGATTGTGAAGATAGGATGACAGTCAAGTTAGGTGGATTTCCTGGTTTTTGCCTGGCATTCC
The DNA here is from genome assembly GCA_004027955.1 of Chaetophractus vellerosus. Lineage (NCBI taxonomy): Eukaryota > Metazoa > Chordata > Mammalia > Cingulata > Chlamyphoridae > Chaetophractus > Chaetophractus vellerosus. The sequence goes on along the minus strand of PVKH010043003.1, from coordinate 435 downwards.
TCAAGAAACCCACATCAGGCAATGTGGTATGGTGGAAAGAAAAAGCATGGGCTATTCCATTTACTGATTTGCAACTCAGAGGATATCACTTTCACTTCTCTGAGCCCATGTGCTTCATCTGTGAAACAGGGACATTATCCCCTCTAGGGCCTGTTTACACTGTGGTTATGAGGACACATAAGGTAAAGTAACTGGAAAGATTTTGTGAAGTCTAAGGAATACTTAAGTCAGTATCATTAAGATCTTTTGTTTGCCCATGTTTTATACAGAGTGGATATTCAGCAAAGACTAAAAAAAAAAGAGTTACCATGATTTTTGACTAATTAATACACCAAACAGTCATTGAGTGACTTTATTAACTGCCAGACACTATATTGGCATGTATTGTTTAACAGACACTTAGCTAGGCTTTGATGAGACTACAAAGATGATTAT
>PVKH010043002.1:0-10766 GCA_004027955.1 Chaetophractus vellerosus | reverse complement strand
GCCACTGCCAACTGGGGGCCTTTTTGTCTTACTCTTGCACTGACCACCATTTGAGAAGCTATTCTCCGGGCTCCCAGCATGGTCAGGATCTCTGAGACCATAGGGGACACACTTGCTCTCTCCCTGACCCTGACTTCAGGAGAGGTCTTTCTGTAAATCTCTCTCATGCTTTTATGATCTCTTTTTGTTCTTGGGGAACTCAGATGATCTACAACTTATAAGGATCTAAAACCATGGAAAGGTGGAGAAAGAAAAAAAACCCACTAAGCACAGCAGCTAAAATATGCCCTTTGACTATTTTGAATGTACTTAAAATTCTTCAAAGTACCATAAGATGATCACTAACCAAACTACTAATGTGATTGTGCAAAATGGCTGCTGTCCTTCTCTTGTATCCCTAATTGGTAAAGACGTCCAGCTATAATCCAGCCACTCAGTAGACCAGTATGACTGTGGTCGGATTATTCAGTTCTTGAGACCACTTTTCCTGTCTTTGCTCTGCCCTGTATTTATAGACATAATTGGTCTTTAAATTTGTTAATGAAGATAGATCCAAATTTCAGTGAGATTGCTATTTCCAGCTATTATTTATCAATATATTTTAAGCAGGGATTGATTCTAAGATGAAAACAGAAGCAGAAATATAGGCATCTATTTGGAATTTGTCTTTCAATTCTAATATCCTTGTCTAAAGATTTTAGTGTTATGTCCATTTCTCTGCTGAGTGAGTGAAATATTTTCCTCTGGGCCTGAAGGTTAACTTTCTTCTTTCTCATCTCCTAGAAGTGTTAACCAGCTGGACCTCTGTTTAACAGCTTCTGTGAAGTGTTGTGCTCCTGGCAACTTGCTTGATGGATGGAGCTGTCAGCATTTCCTCAGTCCAGAGATGAGGAGGACATTCACTGCCTCACCTATCAACTCTATAAATCAGACAAATAAAAATTAGTAACAGCCTAAGTCCAAGGATCCTTTCTCATTTTAGTAATCTTCATAGATCATAGTCTTTGGAATGTGCTCCGGGAGAAAAAAAAATACTTAAAGATTGCTTTGCTTTAAAGAATTAGCATTGATTTGCCCTTCGAAAGAATTGCTCATGAGCAAGACATCTGGAAAAATCTGTATTATATGCATAAATCTGTCCTCTGTGACCTGGAATGATAACTTTAGGGAGTGTTTGAGGTCTGATAGGAAGTACGGTGAAGGAGATGTTAGAGGAAATGCCAACCACCAAAGGGGAACTGGGAGGAGTGGGCAGGACAGAGAGGAGATATCAAAATGAGACAACAAAAGGGGAGGCGCCCAGGAGAGAGGAAAGCTTTTCTTCCCCTGGCAGAGGTGATGACTTCCACATTTCCCAGGACATTTCTCCACAGGTCTTCCTTACATGTCAGTTTCCCCTAGTAGACTCTGCACCCCTTGAGGGAAGGAACTGTGATTCATTCATCTTTGTGTCCCCACATTTCCGGCACTGTGCCCCATAGCAGTGACTCAGTATAAGACTGATGAATGAATGAATGAGTTCAGATATTTTGGCAATATAATTAGGGTAGCTCTGGAAGAGGAAAGAACTATATAGCCTGGCAGAAGGATGTAGGAAAAAAATATCCAGGTTATGAATGTGTAAAGGGGTTTATGGGGAGTAAACAATACCAATACGTAGGGAATCCCATACTCTATTCTCAGATGAGAAAACACAATTTGTTCGTTGGAAACATGATGCTGTGTGTGTCATATATCAAGTTCTTCATTGGAGAAGAAAACAGCAGTTAGGTTCTACATTTTTCTAGGTCACCAGATTTACCACTCTGCCTTGCTCCAAGTTGGCGTTCATGGAATTGATATTCTTTCCCATTTCCCTGATGGCCATTTTCCCTCCCTTGAGACATGAGATACTTCTAAGTCAACTGTGGGGTGGTTTCCAGCTCTGCCTGGCCATACCATGTTCCTGTTACTTAAACTTCAGGCACTCAGCTTCAACATCTATAAACTGTAAATGACAAAAGGGTGCAGATATGGCTCAGTGGTTGAGCGCCTGCCTTCCTTGTACAAGGTCCTGGGTTCAATCCCCAGTACCTCATAAAAAATGTAAGTGACAAGACTTATACCTTTGCTGATTAACAGGACTGGGATAAAATGTAAGATGTCAGGGAAGCCTAGGAGGCAGTAAGCATGGTAAAAATGGGGATAGCACCTCATTTCAGTTGCTAAAAAATGGGGTAAAAATAGCCAAAGGCAAATAAATGCAGTCAAATATATTATTTGCTTTGCCTTAAAATTTTCACTACTCTTCGTGAATATGAAATGATGTCTTTTTGTAGGGTGACAGCTGCAGTTGGTTTCAGGAAATTGCTGTCTGCTACTGATAAACAAATGATAACTTCTCCTGAATGGGCCCATATACTGCCTGAGGCAGATTTATGATTAACTTTTTGCTGCCTTTTTTGGTTTGGTTTGGTTTTTTTTGACCACTGAAAAGGATTTGGCTGGAGTGAGTATATTTCCCTCTTGACCAAATCCTTTTGGGGTTTTGAAAACTTTCCAAGTGAGGAAATGAACCCTTTTACCAAGCTTGAGTCAGATGCTCAAAACACAAGATAAAAATAGCTGCTTTGGAAGTTGCTGCTCTGCTTTGCTCTGCCCCCAGGGCAGTTAACCCTTTAGCAGGTGCTGCAGCACAATGAGCCCTCCCCACTGGTTTTTGCTAGAGGTGGTGCTTCTCCCTTTTCATTTGGGGTGTCCTTGTTATGACCCATGCAATGTCGCTTGAAAGTTGAGGGTGATCCAAGTGACAAAGTGCTCTTTCCTTACCATCTGCACTGAGGTGCTATCCCCATGGAAGGGATCGATTTTTGGATTTAACTCTTCCCATTTTTAATAGGAGCTTATTCTTTCACATCTCTGTCCTGGGGAATTTCATAAATCTGATTAATCAGTAAGTCAATAGTCATAACAACAAAAATAACATTGTTGATATTAAAAGCTAACATTCAATGAATATATGTCAGGCATGTTGTAGGCCTGTATAAACATCATTCTATTTATCCTCATAACAAACTCATGAAACAGATATTATTAGTAGCCCCCATTTTACAGATGGGGGGAAATGAGGCTCAGAGAAGCTATGTGACTCGTCCAAAATCTCATAGCTTGAAAATGGCAGGTAAGGATTTAAATGCAGGGCTTTTGTCCGAGCCCTTAACCTCCTACACTGAGCCAGTGGTGCTGGGCATGGCATCTCCTGGGACCCATCAGCACTGCAATTCTGGATCCCGGTTCTCCCAACACAGCCCTTTATGTTTGGCTTTCATACAGATGACCGAAGGCTAAGGCTTGAATGAATGGCCAGTCCTAAACTGTAAGTATGAGGTTCAGGTGGCCAAAACTCTAGCACCCAGGCTTCCTGGAGGGCCAAGATTCATTATGGGCCTCATTAAGAAGAACATGGGTCTATAAGTCAGCATTACTGGGTTGACTTTATTCTTGTTTGGAAATTTGGATACTCATTTGACATCTCTGGGGCTTAATCCATTCTTCTTGAAGTTGGAGGGATGGGGCAGTGTAGTGAGGGTTGACCAAATAACCCCATTGGTAGGAACTTGCAACTCAGCAAAATTCAAGTCCTGAAGCCACTGGTGGGCTATGGGCTCATAACCAGTTTGGGATACAAGGTGATTTCTTTCAGATAGTTTCCTGTCTAATCTCTGGGGTACTTGTTTGAAGTTTTTTGGTGAAGAGGGCAGTAAAACTGAAAGGGCCAGGCTACCTTTGGGAGGTCTTAAAAATCTGAGTATCACTGAGAAGCCAGGCCACCCAAAGTTGAAAGCAAGAGCTGATTTCCCTTGGATGGTGGTGGGTGGTGGGTCTGGAAACAAGAGAGCTGAATGGACTGGGAGCAGGCGTTGGTGCTTGGCAAATATAATCTTCACGTACAAGGAAACAGCAGCAGTGAATTACCAGCTCCTAGGGAGAAAAGCTTGAGGCAGTGGAATTCCCGAGGAAGGGAGATGCCAGGGGGATTCAGGGTCCCAGGAATTCAACTCACACCACTGGGTCATCACCTAAACTGTCTTATTAAAATTTAAAGATAAAACTGTAAGACATTTATTCAGCTGGATATCACAGAAGTAAGAGCATTCTAAAATAAATTCACAAAGCACTGGAGGTTACAATATGAAAAACAAGTCTTTCTCCACCTCATTCTATCCCTAGCTCCACTGTTACCTACCAACCAAGGCAATCACTTAAAGATTCGATCTAGCTGTATCTATATAATTGCATTTAATATATATTATACATAATGTTTTTAAAAAGTTATACCTTCCATTGTTTTTTAAAATCAAAGTGTACAGAACAGTTTGGAATGAAAAACAACAATCCCTGCCTTACCTCTTCCCATCCCTGAGCTCCCTCTTCAATATCCAGATTTTTATTCTTCAACTGGTGTCCTCCACAGCTGCAAATATTACATATATGCTACTAACCCTTTATCTTTATCTTGTATTAAATCCCTTTAAAAATATATCAACTTGGGAGCAGAAGTGGTTCAAGCAGTTGAGCATCCACCTCCCACAAGGGAGTTCCTTGTGCCTCCTGAAAAAACAAAAACAAACAACAAGCAAAACAAACAAAAAGACCAACTCAGGGAAGCCAATGTGGCTCAGTGTTTAAGCGCCGACTTTCCGCATATGAGGTCCCAGGTTTAATCCCTGGCCCCTAGTACCTCAAATATATATATATATATATATATATAATCAACTTGAAATATTATTTATTGAATTCCTGCTGTGATAGATGAATTCCTCACTCACGTAGCCGAGACACCTCACCCTTTCCTTCTCCCAATAGTTATATTGCTCTTGTAAATCTCTCTTGAGGTTACTTTTTCACTATAAATAATAGAGTTAAACCTCTGTTTCTAATTCTGTTAGTGATAGATAAAATGCCTTGACTCCCCACTTTATAATAGGAATTATCTTTGCACTTAGCTTTATATAAACCAGCTCACTCCGTTTGGACATTAAGGAAAAGGGAGCAGATATGTAGAAGGAGTGATTGATGGAGAGAGAGGGAGAGACAGAGAGACTGACTGAGGGCGTGAGGGAGAGAGAAAACATTGAAAGAGGATGAATTCCTTCACTGCACCTGCATTTTCCCCGGTGAGTGAGGTGGGATGGGAGCCGCGATCGCCTGCTTCCCTCGGTCTCCTTCACTGCCCCAGCCTCCCCGTATTTGTGAGCGTCTCTCTGGGCCATTGGTTCTCGCAGTGAAACCCTGGCCAGGCAGCATCTGTATCACCTAAGAACTTAAGCAAACTCTTGAGCTCCAACTCAGACCCACGGAACCAGAAACTCTGGAATGGGGCCAGCGATCTGTGTTTTAACAAGCCCTCCAGTTTGTGTGAGAACAACTATTCTGAAATGAGCGTAATTTTAAAAGATGCATATTTTTCATATGCATGAAAAATTACCCAAACCCAAGCCCATCACTTCTTTCTTTGGGTGGGGAGGGTCACCATCATTTGATAACACTGATATTCTGTTCTGAAACCATAATTAAGTCTTTCATGCTTTCTCCATAGGTTGATTCAAAACACTGAAAATCAGTTAAAGGTATTTGCAGATATGGTTACATAACTTTTTTTTCCTTCGGTGACAAGAAGAAATTATTACATTTCTTTCTCTCTGATTCCAGTGTCATGACTTCAAAGGAAAGTGATTAAATGGATTCTTCTTTCTCATATTCCACCACTTGCTCAACATCAGGCCATAGTAACCTTTGTTTCAGCTATTGTCTTGTGTTCAGTTTTCCTGATTGCACCTCTTTTTAATTTGGGGGAGGGGGCGGAGAATCATATCCACTCATCATTATATTTCTGTTTCCAACTTCTTTGTGCTCTCTCTTCCTTGGAATCCATTTCATTTTTCCTGAACCCCACTGACTTACAGGCTACTTTTTTTTAGGTTCATAATTTTTATCACTTTTCATTTTTCCTGGAGGCTTTGGTTGCTTTTCTCTTCTTAACTCTTTCCTTCTTTTCTTCCTTATTTCTTTCATTCCCCTTTATGCACTCTGTGTGAGCTTTTCATACTTGAGGCGCTTTCTGTTCCTTAATCATTATGTCTAGTCTATGGAATTCCATCCTTCCCCTATCCCCAGGCCTCTCTCTCTCTGGAATCCTGCTCCCACCTACTCTGGCTATTTTCTAAGGCCTTTTGCACAGGTGTTAACCTGTTCTCTGTGCTGCTATCCTGAATTGGATCTACTGTTTTCTGGATTCTATATGTATCTCTTCACTCCTTGTGTGCTGGAGTATATCCTTAAGTAACTCTCTAAGAAGGGGAGGTTTAAGAGGTAAATTTCCATTTCTAGAAATATTGTTGTTCTGCCTCATGCGACAGATATAGTCTATTGCCATTTAGCATCCAGTCCCATCCCTTTTTATATACTTTCCTAAATTGCTTGCATTGGAAATCTAAAAATTACATTCCCCAGACTCCCTTGAAATTAGGGTTCTGGATGCAAGAAACTTCTACTTGAGAGATACAATGGCCAAAGATTTGGAAGGCAGAAGTGAGGTGGTGGGTTTTTGCTTGCTATTATTGGTGGTAGTATGTAAACTTGGATGGATGTGTTTGCCACAGCAGATTCCACCTTCCAATGTCTGGTCACCAACTGTGTGGAGTGAGAGTCAGCTGAGGCTGCAGCAACAGCAACCTCTTGGCCTCTGAAACTCAGCAATGGCAACATGACCTTGAACTCTATGATGCACTGGTGGCTTCCCTGACTTCCGCTACTCTAGTCCCTTCAACAATTTTGTAAGTATTTGTTTGCTGGGCTGCTGAAAGCAATATACCAGAAAAGGGGTGACTTTTACAATGGGAATTTGTTGTTTACAAGCTTACAGTTCTGAGGCCATGAAAATGTCCAAATCAAGACATCATCAAGACAATGCCTTCTCCCTGAAGACCAGCTGCCGGTGATCCTGTACTCCTCTGTCACATGGCAAGGTACATGGTGGCTTCGGCTGGTTTCTCCTTTCTCTTCCAGGTTTCCTTGCTTCCAGCTTCTGACTTCCATGGCTTTCCTCTCTTTGTCTGAATTCCATCCTTTTATAAAGGACTACAGTAAGAGGATTAAGACCTACCCTGAATGAGGTGGGTCACATCTTAGCTTAAGTTAAGATCTTACTCATCAAAAGATCCTATTTACAATGAGTCCACACTCACAGGAATGGATTAATTTCAAGAACATACTTTTCTGGGGTACATACAGCTTTAAACCATCACAGCACTATTTGTCTATATTAAGTCTCTTTCTACTTGAAATATCTGGAATATTTTTCTACACTAAATTCATGCACACTCTTATTATTTCCATTTTATAGATGAGGCAAATAAGGCTCAAAGATGTTCATTATCATGACAAAGTTCTCCTAACTATTAAGTGGTGGAGCTGGATTTGAACCAAAGTTTATCAGATTCTATGGCCTGTGCACTTAACCACTGTACTTTGTTGTCTCTTATTCTCCCTACAATATTAACTCAAATGAAATGTAAACTGTTCAGTCCTTAATATTCAACGGTAGTCATAAGATTGGTCCACCAGTGATAGGACATAGGCTTTCAGGGTGAGCTGGTCAGGACTAGGAGTTGTGGGTTCCACTGGGGTCAAACATATGCCCTGATCTCATTAACCAAGGTGCTCTGGATGAGGTAACACAAATCCCTCAAACCACTCTACCAGCCTTGAGTGTTCTATGAATCTTAAAAGTAAATTCAGCTAACTTTGTATGATGTGTATAGAATAGTTAGAGGGAGTCTGCATATTCTTTTTGAAATGGGAATAATGAGAATATTCCTGATCCTAGAAACAAACAAACAAAAATCACCTTTGCTGTTTGCCTATTCTCATAATCCACCCCCACTCATATAGTAATAAAATGTGAGTAAAGGCAGAATATTCTAGAGGCAAACCAATGATGCAGAAGATATACTTTAAGGATTTCTATTTTCTCAGGTAAGGAACGTTTTGCTGCTATAAAGATATTTGTCATTTTAAGAGAAAGAACTTCTGAATTGTGGCTACTACACATTTGTGATAAAAGCAGCTAAGTTATTCACCATAATTAAAGGGGATTTGGGTCTCATAAAATCAGCTCAGCTTCCTCCTGTGATTTTTTCAGTCTTGCTGAGAGGAGGGAATGCTGTATGGATGTGCTAATGGACATTTCATTTTAGATAGACTTGCCTCATGCCTACAGTAATGCACTCATGATTCTGTGTGTATTTGAGCTGCTGGGCTCAGATCCTGTGTGCATTTGAGCTGCAGAGCTCTTAAGCCAGGTACCCATTACTCTGTGCACACACTAAAATCTCTGATGCTCCACTTCAGATTGCAAGGAGCACAGTAAGCCCACTGGAACTGGGAAGAGCACTAAACTCTAATGCAGCAGAAATTGCTAGTGGATATTTTGGGGGAGAGCCTGAAGAGTTCTGATTATTTCAAAGCACTTATCTCATGTGGATGAGCTAAGCTCACCCCAAGATCTAATTGAAATTATTTGTTATCATATTAGGTGCTTGTGGTGGAAGAGAGAGAAAGTTTCCGTGTGAGAGGGTTAGAATAACATACTTCAACCCGGTGCGTCCCAAAAATCAATCTAACGGGCAAACCCCAACTATATCTAAGCATGACTCAAGTCAGACCAAGAACATTCCTTCTAATCAGAAAATCATTCAAGGATATTAAATGCTCCTATTATTGCCAAGCATTTGTATGTGAAGGACCCTAAATAGAGTCTTTGTAAACTTCAATTTGTCAGGGATCTCATGTGTACTTTCAACTGATTCCAATAGAATCCGGGGAAGATATTAAATCTGTTTTCTTTTCATATTTATTTATTTATTTATTGCTTTAAAAAGATAATATGTAATTTCAGCATAATAGGGGTATGGAGGTTCATGTGAATTTAAGAACAGCAATATTCATTGTGAATTTAAGAACAACAATATTCACTTTTCTAAGGGAATAAATCAAATTTTCCCTAAGAGGAGTTAATGCCAGCCTCCAATACATGTATACTCCAAGGACACATTTTTATTTTGTGTTTTTGAACAATCAATTTTTGCCAGCCTCTTTGACTTACGTGAAACATAGCTGAGAACCCGAAAGGCAACACAAAAGGCCTCTTAGCGGCAAACTAATATTCATAAATTCCAGGTACTAAAGCTCATGCACTTTACCTATAAAATAATCTCTTTAATACTCTTCAGCAGGGCCTCTTTATTCTTATTTTGCCCACAAATCAATGGGCTTGATTATCTGGCTATAAAACAGATTGGAAGCAGCAACCAGAAGCATTGGCCAGGTAGCTGCTACAGATCCAAGTTGAAGCTCAAGTGTAGAAAGAAACACTATAAAATGTAGAAATAAGAATTCAAAGAGCACAGTGGCCTGAGGTCATTTCATGTATTAGAAAATAGCCAACACCTCAAATACCTCAAACACACTGCAAGGGCATGTATTTCATGCTAGTACAATCAGGTTCATAATAAATTTCCAAGGAAATGTTTGGCACTCTTTATAAGGTGCAGAGGAGTGCAAAGCACATTTTAGAAAGGTTACTATCCAGAAAGATGAAAACTAATTGATGATTAAAGAGGTGAACTCTTGATTTATTTGGGACTCCTTATGTATCCAGATGAATTTATTTCCCATGAGATTCCAATAGCCAATGTTTTACTCTGTAAGATTCTGCTTGGGAGAGAGAAAACGTGAAATGATTATTATCTACTCTTGGTGACAAGGTATGTGTGTACAAGAACATATGTTAGTGAATTTTGTCAACATATGTGTGTGCATATATAAGCAGATAACATTGTCATACTGTTTAAAGTGAGTACATATGGGTGTGTATATGCCAAATCTTTCTGTGATCTGGTTTTTAAAAGTGTATGAACTAGATTTAACAATCTGGTTAGAATTTCAGTTTTCCCACTGCTTGATGATTTAGTCTAGGTATTGCATCAAGAGTTTGTTATATTGATATAAAGATACTGGTTACCGGAGGTTCTGATGGGAGAGGGAGGGAAGAATAGGTGGAATATGGGGCATTTTCAGGGCATTGGAATTGCTCTGCATGATATTGCAATGAAGGGGACAGGTCATTATACATTTTTTTCAAAACTGATAAAATTGTACCGTGCAAAGTGTAAACCATAATGTAAACTGTAAACCATGGTTAGTAGGAATACTTCAATATTTGTTCATCAATTGTAACAAATGCACCACCCTAATGTAAGATGTTATTAAGAGGGGAAAATGGGAGAGGGGGAGGGGGTGGGTATATGGGAATCCCTTACATTTTCAAATGTAACTTTTCTGTAATCTAAAACCTCTTCTAAAATAATTTTAAAAAGGAAAAGAAAAAAGTTAAAAATAGAGTTTGCTATACCTTCCCTCTTCCCCTTAGAGAATTGTATTTTCCTCATATTTTATGTCATATTTGCTTTCAAATAAGTTTTGCAAATATCCTAGACACAGGTTATCCTAGACACAGGATATCCTAGACACAGGATATCCTAGACACAAGCTTTGGAAAATAGAGTGTGTAATTTTTGTGGAAATTTTGTGGATATTGCAGACTCGAGGATCTAAGACTAAGATGTAGGACAACATCTTAGGTATTAAAACCTAATGTTTAAGGGCCAGCTCGGTAGCCCAGTGGATAGGGCACCAGCATACCACATGGGAGGCCCCGGGTTCGG
>PVKH010043001.1:0-10765 GCA_004027955.1 Chaetophractus vellerosus | reverse complement strand
GGCGGCTTGCCATTCTCAAGGCGGTCTGCCCGCTAGGAGAGGTCCCCAGGAAATGAACCCAGGGCCTCCCATGTGGTATGCCGGCGCCCTATCCACTGGGCTATCGAGGCGGCCCCTGTTTCCAAACTCTTAACCTGATTCCATTGTTCAATATATTTTTATGCCAGTCTCATGCTGTTTTTCACCACTGTAGCTAGATAATATGCCTTAAATTCTGGAAGTAAGAGTCCTCCAACTTCGTTCTTCTTTCTTAAGACATTTTTGGCTATCTGGGACCCTTATGCATCCAGATAAATTTCATAATTGGCTTTTCAAATTCCACAAAGAAGGATATTGGGGTTTTTAACAAGATTTCATTAAATCTGTGGATCAGTTTGGGTAGATTAACATCTTAATGATATTTAGTATTCTAACCCATGGACATGGAATAGCCTTACATTTATTTAGATCATCACTGGTTTCTTTAGTAAAATCTTTTATAAGTTTTCTGAATACAGGTCTTTTATGTCCTTGGTTAAATTTATTCCTAAATATTTGATCCTTATAGTTGCTATTGTAAATTGCTGATTCTTGATTGTATTTGGAAATGCAAAAGACCTATAGTATGCAAACAGCCTTGGAAAAGAAGAAAAACTTGGAAGAACTGCACAATCTTACTTAAAGATATAATAGAAAGCTACAGTAACCAAGTCAGTGTCGTACTTGTGTAAGGACATACAGAGCAATGACACAAAATAGACAATCCAGAAATTAATTGAGACATATAGAATCACTTGATTTTTGACAGTGGCACCAATGCAACCCAAGGGGAAATAAAAGCCTTTCCAATAAGCCAAATCTAACTGACATTTCATAGTATACACAATAGTAGATCATAATGTAAAAATATAAATCTATAAATCTCTTAAATATAGGAGGTAGTTTTCTCATATTGGGGAAGGAAAAAGCATGCTTTTTTAGGTCTAGTGCAAGAAATTACTAGTTATAAAAGAATAAAATGTGATTAACAAATTTAAAAGCTTAGGCTAATCAATACATTCATTGAAGGTAATAAAAAGACAAAGCACAGACTGTGCGGCTGTATTCACAATATGAAACTATTGCCACGTTTATAGACTTCATCTAGCAAAGTATGGGATTTCAATTCCCTGCAACCTCTCCATTTTTTGGATATTATTCAGATTTTAAATTTTGGTTTAATATGCAGTTTTAGTTTACATATTGATCATTTATATATGCTCCTATGTGAAGTGTTCAGAGATTTTTCTCCATTTTTATTGTTAATTGTGATATCTTTCAATGCTTCCATAACAGTCCTTTGTAAAACACATGTATTGTGAACAAAGATAATCCAGAACTGGAAAACATAACTTGTGAAAGAAAAATTTACTGATGGCCTTTATACAAATGGAAATACCAAAGGAAATAATGCATGAACCTGTACATTCACCAATAAATATATCTAATTTGAAAACAGAGGAAAAGACTTAAAACTCAGAGAACTATTAAATAATATCAAATAAGCAACTTAAATGCAACATCTGAAGAAAAGGAGAGAGAGACAATGAAGCTAAAAATTATTTGAAGCTACAAAGGCTCCAAATTTCTCAAATCTGATAAAAGCTAGAAAGTCTCAAGTAGAAGGTGGGGAAAAAAAAACCAACTGTAATAAACACCAAATGTGCCACTAAAGTCTGACTTCACATTACAAATAAGAAAAAATAGTATCATCTTTAAAGAACTGAAAGAGAGGAAAACACAAACAAAAACAAAACAAAACAAAAAACATAGTCACACATAAACATTTGGTAGCCCAGACTTCTTTTTCCAGCCAAAACATAGCAAAATTTGTCAGATTCAGATAAAGTAGTACTTAGAGGAAATTTTATAGCATCAATATTTATATTCAAAAGAGAAAATACTGCAAGTAAATAGTCTAAGCTTCTGCCATAATACAGTAGGAATAGAAGAAAATATGAAATTCAAACTAAGCAGAACGAAATAATATAAGATCAAAATCAGAAAAAATAAGGCGGAAAATCAATAGGGAAACTTAATGAAACTAAGTTGGATTATTTGATAACATTGATAAAGTTGATAAACTTCTAGACAACCTGATCAAGAATGAAAGAAAGAATTCAATAATTACCAATATCAGGAATGGGAGAGCTGACATCACTACAGATACTACAGATATTGCATATGATAATAATGACATATTATGAATAGCATTATGCTAACATATTATCAAAAATTTCTTTGAATTGTTAAAATCATTGAAGACCCAAACTATAAAATGTCATTCAAAAAGAATTAAATAACATTAATAGTCTTATATCAACAAAAGAACTTGAAATCATATTTTAAAGCCTTCTTGTAATGAAAGATGGCTCTACTGGTGAATTCTATGAAATATTTAAGAGATAAATAATAATCTTACAAAAATATTTCAGAAATTAGAGGAGGAGAAAGAATTTGCTAACTCATTATATGAGCCTTAAATTAATTTGATTCAAATTCTGAAAGAAAGAAAACATAAGAAAAAAGAACTATACTTCCCCTTATGAACAAAGATAAGAAACCTTAACTAAATATTACCATAAAAAATTGAGTCCAATGATATATAATGATAATACCTAATGACTAAGAGGATTTCATCCCAGAATGTAAGTTAGTTTCAAAGACCATGAAACAATTAAATTCAACATGTTAATGGAATATTAATGTGATAGTCACAATAGATGCAAAATAAACACTTGATAAAATTCATCTAGAAACTTTCAATAAACTAGTAATAGAAAGCAAAATCCTCAAACTAATTAGTGAGAAAACTATAGCCACCTTCACATTTAAGGTAAAAGCTTTAATGATTTCTACCTAAATAAGGAAAAAGGTAAAATGACCTTTCTCACCATTTGTATTTAATATTGTACTGTAGTTTCTAACCACTGCAATCAAGCAAAGAAACAAAATTAAAACAAGGCAATTGGAAAGGAATGTCTTCACTGGCAGACAACACTGTATATGTAGGAAATCCTCAAGAACATTAAAACATTTCTTCTATAAATTATAAGTAATTTTCCAAGGCTGCAGAGTACATGGTCAATATACAGAACTCAATTTATTTTATATTCTGAAGAAAAAAAAGAAAATACAATTTAAAATTTATATATTCCATTTATAATAACATCAAAGTACTTAGGAATACTAGCATAAAACATTTAGCAATGCATTTAACAAAAGTTGTACAAGACCTATACATAAAAACGCCAAATATTGGAAAAGATAATTAATAACTAAATAGAGAGATATGCCATGTTTATGGACTGGAAGACTTGATTGTGTTAAGATCATTTTCTCTGAATTAATCTATGTAACTCAATATAATTACAATCAAAATCCACTAATGGATTATATGATATTGACAAACTGATTTTAAATTTTAAATGGAAAGGCAGAAGATTTATGGTGGATAAACAATTGTCCACAAGAAGAACTGTTTGAGAATTCAGACTAATTGAATTTAAATTTATTATAAAATGGCAGTATCAAAACACTGTGATAATGACAAAAGACCAATAAAATATAATAGATACTACAAAAATAAACCCACAATTGAATGGCCAATAGAGTTTTGAGAAATGCACAAAAGTAATTCAATGGATAAATATAGCCTTTCAAAAATATGTTCCTGAAACAACTGTGTATTTATTAAAATTATATTGAACTTTACCTCACATCCTACACATAAACATATACAGAAAGCAACTCAAAATTCATCACAAACATAAATTCAATAAGTAACTAATTAAATTTTACCTAACACTGGGTTAGGTAGTGATTTCTTAAACAGGACAAAAGACACATAACTATAAAAGAAACAAAATGTTTAAAATGTGCTTCATAGAATTTTTAAAGCAACATTTTCTTTTCAAAAGACATAGTTAAGGAAACTAAGGAGTCAAGGGGTACGCTAAAGAAAAAGTTTGTAAAACATCATACAAAGGGCTAGTATCTAGAATATACAAAGAACACTAAAATGAAATAATAAGGCAAATACCCAAATTAAAATATGGGCAAAATATTTGAGAAAACAATCCAGAGCAGAAATATGCAAATGTCACTTAGTACATGAAAAATATTCAATATCATTAGCCATCAGGGACATGCAAATTAAAACCACAATGTGATATACTTCTCCCCCACCCTGGGATTGCTAATGTTTAAAAGATTGACAAAACCAAATGTTGGTGAGGATATGAAGCACCTGGAACTATTGTATAGCATTGGCAGGGGAAAAAAAGTTACAGCAACTTTGGGAAACAGTACAGTAGTGTATTATAGAATTAAACATACACTTACAAAACACAACATGTATGCCTCTAAGTTTTACTCAAGAGAAAAAAATTATATATTCACATAAAGATGAATAGATAAATGTTCTTAGCAGCATTGTTCTGAATTGCTTAAATTTGGAAACAACGCCATTGTCTACAACTGTTGAGTAGATAAACTAGTTGTGGTTTTTCCCTGTCATGAAATATTACTCAACAACAGGAAGGCCCAATTCAGATATCAATAAACCTGTTCACTTTCCCATTCAGCATAGATTCCTTAATTGATTTGAGCTCACAACAGACACACAGATAACCAGAAAAATCTAGCAAACCCAATTCTCTGTCATACCGCACCCAAAAGAGCATAAAACTCCATCATTTATTTGTCTCTGGAGACCACCAAAGACTGAGACCATGAATCAAAATTCTGGTTAATTCAATTGATTATGGATAAAAGAACTACTAAAATGTGTTAATTCAAAGAGCATCTCAGAAACTAGGGCATTTACAGAAGGAGAATATTGCTGGTTTGCAATTTTTTTAAAACAGAGAACAATAACAACAAAACCAAAACTGATGTCAACGGGGCTACTAATCACAGTTTCTGGGCTTGTCTGTCCCTCTGGACTGAAAATATTAGCAAGTCTCTGGAAAAAAAAAACTATCTAAAAGTTGACCTGTAACTTCACTAAGTTTGGTACCTTTAACGCACAGTAAATAGTGAACAGAATTATCTTCCTCGGATGGTTTTTCCCCTCGCATTATATTGGAAGGATAAAACAATCCTATCCAAATTAAAATATGCTGAGAGTTTAGTTATTATTTCAAGTAACAACAAAACAAAACAACCGATACTCAAGCCTACAGCTTCATGTACCAGAACGCAACTTTAGTGCTTGAAAATGCTTATCTTAGACACAGCCTTCCCTGATCCCTATAAGAGAAAACAAATGAGTGCTTTGGTAATGTCTTTCTTTTCATCTAATATTTCAAATTCCCACTTTTTTATATATATACACCCCCTTTCTGCTTGTTCTTGCTGTGTTCATTTTTGCATTCTTCTGTGTCTGCTTGTCTCCTCCCGTTGTGGCGACGCACTGAGTCAGCTCACCGCGCGGTGACCTTGCCTGCTTGCGGGCGGCTTGCCCTGCCCGTGGCGGCTTTGCCCTGCCATGGTGGCTTGCCTTCTCAAAGCGGTCTGCCTGCTCAAGGAGGCCCCGGGAACCGAACTCGGAGCCTCCTATGTGGTAAACCGGTGCCCTACCAATTGAGCTACAGCCAGCCACCCCCCCCACATTTTTAAGATAAAATGAAATCCATAAACTATAGTGAGAAAAATGGCTCAAAATTCAATAATCTACTAACCAGACAATGTATGGATTTCAGGAAAGATTTCCCTTTTTGAATGTTGAGTGTTGGTGTCTGCTAAAAGCTCAACAAGTTTTAATTGGGGTTTTAGCAGGAGAGAAGAAAAATGATTTTTTTATATCTATCTTCTTCCCTTCAAGCCATTTCTTGAATTTTAAGAATCTTTAATTTTGGCTAATTTCTATATGAAGCCAAACTACGTTGGCTTTTATGTTCATAGAGAAGCTAGATATTATTTCCAGATTTTTAATAAGACAAGGAAAACTCCGGTTATTAACCCTGTGAGAATAATCTGACAGATTCCGCCCTATCTTCTTTTGAAATGGAAAGATGACTTGGGTATCAGAGGAACAAAACAGCAGTAGTCCACAAAACACAAATATTTTTGCTCACTGATTTCTCAGCCTTAAAAGCCTTGCAAACATAACTATCGGGCCATCTGCTTGTGCTGGAGCACAGAAAGCCAGGCTAGGTTTTGTCCCATGACGCTGTCAATACATTACCTTCGATGACAAACACCTCAAGTATGGAATTGAGCATTACTTTTTGTTTATATTTGTTTGGGAGGAAATGTGATGTTTCATTTTATAGTTTCCAATACAGAATTCTTTAAATTTAGTAGACTTGAGAGTGCAGTGGGACCAAATATTCATAGAGTGTATGAAAACATTATTTCTCTAAATCAGGGATCGATATTGTCTCCAACTCACAATGTAATAATTAAAAGAATTAATGTATGGAAATCACATGGAACACTACCTGAAATATAGGAAAACTCATTAAATAACCTTTTTTATTTTTATCATTATTTTTCTTGTTAGTAATAGAAAAACAAGGAAAAAAGCAATCTAGAAGGCACAAAAAAACTACAAAAATTGAAACAGAGATTTTGAGGACTATATAGAAATAGTCTAAAAACAAAATATACTGAGAAGGGAGAAATTACTACCCAAAACTTCATAAAATTAATTTTTCCCTTTTCAGAATGAAATTCTACTGGTACACTAATAGAAAAGTGAACTGCTAAAGAATTTTGACAGTCATGAGTTCAAAGGTATAATTTTAATGTCTGCTGTTGGCATCAAATGAAAATAGTCAAAGGAAGAGAAGAAATTAAATTATATTTCATGCCAAAAGTATTTTAAGGTCAATACAACAAAGTGAGCTGGAAAGCACACAGAAAGGGAAAAAAGCAAATCAAAGAGACCAAGCAGATGCACGCAAAGTTTGGCAGAGACAGAATGAGGACAGTTTTTCCCTTTCTGTAAATCTTTCTATGCCCTTCTGAGGCCAAGCTGCACTTGTGGGTTTGTGAATAGGCCCTAGGTCCCTTTTGTGCTAAAGACTGTTTAAATACTATCCATTACAAACACACACAGACACAGACACACTATAATTAGTTTATATAATATATATAAGTGATACAATTAAATATATATTAATAGAGCTGCTGTGTATTATACATTATATACATTATATTGTATATTAATTCTGTAATATTCTATAATTGTGCACTATATAATTAAACATGGCCTTATATATTAACACTTTTAAATTTTATATTAGCATATAATTAATATATGTATATGTATATTGCAAATATTAAAATGGCTACTATTTAAATTAATTATAGATGAAAATGTTGGTTTTTAATTCTGTATATAAGATGAGCAGTAATGGATTTAAACGGAAGTAATACCTAAAACAAAAATTAATTAATTTAAAATATGGTAATCTGATGGGCTGAGGAAATCATAAAAATTAAGGATATTGATATCTTCATTTCATTATTCTTTATTTTAAAGGATGTGGAACAATATCATATATATGTTACATATAATGGAAAAAATAGTTCATTTATGACTTCTCAAGTGTGTTTGTGTGATAGCTCCCAAACTTCTTAATATGGAAAAAGAATAGCACAGAGAGCTAAGAAATGTTGACTAATTGGGTTATCCAATCTAACCTGAAGTTAGACTAATTAAATACTTGTCAGGCTTAAATAAGATTTACATATTAAACATTTCCCATGATTTTGCTCTTTTGTGACTTTACTTCAACATGTATATCTGATTAAATCATTAGAGATATTTCAAATGAGAAATATTGCCTAGTTGGTAATAAAATAAGTCACAAAACAGGACTTACAAGTATAAGTGCCTCAACAAAAATAGCATATGTGTGACATAATCAACATTCAAGAGTAGGGTGTCACATATCTGGCTTTCTCATTTATCTTTCTCTTTCTGAGGAATGAAGGGTAGGGGAAAAAGAAGTTTGGACACTTGAGGAAGCTGAGGAAAGCTTTAGCAAATCTGTAAGATGTGTAATTTGTGGGCAGACATGGCAGGGCAAGAGGAGTGAAGAAGAGAACACGGAAGTTGTAACGAAGCAGTAGTGAAAACAGAACATAGTGTTGGTGTTAGAGAAAGCCATTTAGCAAAGGTGGTCATTCATAGACGAAGAGAACTCACAGCCCTGTGAAGTACAAATTCATGTTGCTCTACTGAAGTTCTAGAGAGCTCAACTATATGTGTAAGGTAACAGCAAAGTTTCTCATCTTTCTTCCATAGCTCACTTTGGAATATATCTATTCATTAGTATCACTACACTCTCTTAAATCACAATTAAACATTGAGAATATTCAGTCACAGGTCATCATTCCACTGAATTCACCGTCATCTGTTCGTATTGCAAACAGATGTCTATTTCCCAAGGTCTAACATATTGAGACCATAAAATTCTGTTTTCATTTTTCATTACATTTGTATGAATTTTATTTTCTTATACTTTGTACTTCCTGTAAATGCATATATAAATGCAAACATATGAACACACACTAGTTTTCTATCCTACACAAGATAAATATTGACCTCTAATTTTAAGCTTTCTGAGGTCAATGTGCAGCAGAGTGATAAATCTTATTTGGCAAAAATAGCTACAACATCAAATCACTGAGATGATGACTAGTCTTTCTAATTGAAAGATAACGATAATTAGTCATGTCAAATGACATTAAATTAATTTGATAATTTGTTTTACTATTCTAATTCTTAAGACTGATTTCTTTCCCAAGCATCTGCAACAACTAATATCAATATGTTGATTTGTAACTGAAGAGCCTGTAACTTATAATAAGTAAATTTTATATATTTTAACATTTTGCAAAGCATTCTTGTATCCATTACCTCATTCAGTCTAGAACAGTCCTCTGAGGTGTAGAGGGTAGATGGACTGGGAGGTCAGTTGGGCTTTTTCCCAATATTATAGATCAGATAAACAAGGAAGGATTAAATCAAACCCAGACTCACTTCTCCAGAACTTTGGGAATAGAATTGTCAGGGTTCCTCACAAAATATTAAAAACAAATTTCTATTCAGAATATATTGTTCAAGTAACCAGTGGAAGACAAACGTATTATAATAATCCAAAAAAGCTACAAAAAAACAGGAAGCAGGCGCAGTAGGAAATGACTTATTGCATAATGATTAGCAACATAGAGCAACACATGATATAGCCCTGTCCTTCAAAGAGCCCTGTCCTTCAAGGAGGCCAGCCAGACTCTTGGTGGCAAGTGGATTATATAAGATACTTCCACCTAGTCAAGGACAGAGTTGTTTTTTTACTGCTCAGGAGAGTCACCGACTCTAGATATGTGTTTGCTTCCCTTGTCCATAGGGCCTTTGCCAGCACCACCATTTAGAGTCAGCTTCTGACTCTCCAACATGTGACCCACAGCTGTCCCAATATCACGCCTTCATCTGGAGGCTGCTAGCTGAAAGTACCATGGAATAACTTCTTAAATGAGTCCACCAAGCACATATATCTTGGCTTCTAAATACTGGATTCTATTCAAATCCAGAACTCTCTGAGAAAATGGATGAGTCTAGGCTAGAAGATGGGAAAATACAAGATAATCCAGATTATCCAGAATATCTGATTCCAGCAAAGAAGAAAATGTTCAAAGAATGATGGGGACATGTCAAATGGCTCTGAAGCTGGCTTTGGGTGTGTATGGGGGGTCATACTAGGACAAATCAAGTATCAGTATGAAAAAGGAGAGCAATGTATTACAACCCATTGAAGAAAATATCAGTCTATTTGTGTAGTCTATATTATAAATATATAACAAAAAAACAAGTAAATGGGGTTAAACAAAAGCTCTGCCTTGTAGCGGAATGCTACTAACAAATGTAGAAGTAATGGTGGAAATAGTTCATCACAAGCTGGCAATCATCTTAGTGGTAATGATAAAGACAGACAATGTTAATGGATGACACAAATGGTGGGTGAACATATGATAAATTTTAGAATGATAGAATAATATCAGAATATCTCCCCAAAATACCAATTGATTACAAGGGGATAATGGTGTCTTCAAATTGAAGAAAGCCTGGCAGGTACCAACTTGATGAGGTGATAATACTTAACCATCACCAATGAAGGGACACATCAAATTAGTTCACCTACAGATGTGATGCATCAAGAAGGAACAGTGTCATGAAGTGTGCATTCCAGCCAGGAATGAATGGCCTAACTGACCATAAGAAACTTTCAGATGGACAGATTTGAAGGGCATCCAACAGAATGAAAGATCTTAAAATTGTCAAAAACAAGACAGAGCATGAAGGATTCACAAACGAGTACAGATTTAGGGCCACAGATAGACAACTAAATTCAGTGTGTGTTACTGGATAAAATCCTGTAATCAAAAGGGAAACAAAACATTTTTGGGACAGTTGGCAAGATTTAAGTGAGAAATGTTAGTTGGATGGTAGTGTTTTATCAACTTTGGGCTTGGGAGTTGGGTTGGATGATGTTACAGGAGAAGAGTTTCTGGTTTAGGGAAGTACCTTGTGGAGCATGTACGACTGATGGGGCAGCATGTGGTGGGTGTCTCTCTGTGTATGTCTGTGTGTGTGCATGTGTTAGATAGAGAGAAAGATGATGGAGGGGATGTGGTAGAATGCCAGCAATTGGGAATCTCAGTGAAAAGGGTGCGGGAGTCTTTTATACACTTCTTGCAACTTTTTTTTGTAGGTTTGAAATGATTTCTAAAG
>PVKH010043000.1:0-10766 GCA_004027955.1 Chaetophractus vellerosus | reverse complement strand
TCTACTGAAACTAACCCATCTAGAATCACAATGACCCCAGCCTTTGCAAGGCCTCAATTCAAAATATCTAAGCAGGAGGCCACAGAGAATCACAGTCCAGTCTTCACTAACTTTAGAGATAATTAAGTTGTGGTCCAAAAAGACCAGGGCCTCATTACCCAAGCTCTGCCAGCTAGCTGGTGAGACATGGCCCCAGCCTTCTGGCCGCCACAGTAATGCTCTTTCTCTTGAACTCTGCCACCCACCTTGACCTCCCCTGTACCATCTAACCCTGCTGACCACTCGCTCCTTCTCAACTCTTTCCTCTCTAGTCCTCTGGAATATTTTATATTTCCCATCTCCAGTGATCACTCTGGCAGTGGAGTAATCTGGCTCCTCTTCTTCCTCCTGCCCTCTAATTACACACCAAGTGACCTAACCTTTCCAGTAGTAAGCATACCTAGCACAGATACTAATTTCTTCCTTCCCTCGCCTCTTCTGTCTCATATATTCCTGCTGGTAGGAGCTCAACATATTAGGATTGTCCTCTGACATCTCCAAATACCTTTCCCTTTCATCAGCAGTAAATCGGCACCTACGCCATGTGAAATTCAGCAGAGCGTAGTAGAGAGTTAGAGGTCTGATATCTGATTGCCTAAAGTTAAATCCGGGCCCATCCTCTTTAGCCCATGACATTGTGACTTGCCAAATTACTCCTTGGGTCCCTACTTTCTCATCTAACCACATAGCATTGTTGTGAAGACTACTGAGAAAATATTTGTGAGTTACCTGGTAGGGTGGCTGACTCACAGTAGATGTTAAAGGGTAACTTCTTAGTAGACATCAATTTTTTAAAAAATTTTCACTATTAATATCTGCCAGTGATAATGTTTAGGCCTAGTTCCTTCTCTTGAGTAGCTCAGTATCTTATAAAGGCCATGGACATTTGGACTAAGTGGTGAAATCAAGCTTTACAAGTACTGTGGCAGATGTGTGCAGAGGGAGAATGGGGAATAGGGAGTGAATAATTTATTCTACTTGGTGCATCAAGAAAAGCTTCAACGAAGAGCTAAACGTTGATCTGAATCTTGTTTTCTCTTTCTCCCCTTCTGGGACAGAACTCCCATATCAACCATATATAAATGTTTTGTAAAAAGACGCTTCAGAGAAAAGAATGTGATTGAAAAAAAAAAAAAAAGGACAATTTCTTGGACTTGGGGTTCACCAGAATCCCTCCTCCTCTGGGAGGGGGTGCTAGTGTTTGTTAAAATGCAGATTCTTAGGCCCCACCCAATGAGGTGATCACTTAGTTGGTCAGGAATCTCTATTTCTAAGGCAGGTAAGTCCATGGATCATACATTGAACACACTGGTGGTAATGATGAGTGAATGTATTGATGGAAATCAACCAAAGTAGCTTATGATAATTATTTTAAGTAGGGACTTGTCTCTTCTCAGGAGTGACCTCTGTGGCTTGGGCTGCAAACAAGCTTTTGGATTCTGAAGGAAAAAAGCTGCACTTTGAGGATGCCATGGTTTAGTAAATTGTTATCTACACCAAAGTTTCACCCCACAGAATGGGTTGACTTGTTTGAATAAACTCTGCCTGTGGCCTTCCCCTTCTCCAGGTCTCTTCTTCTGAAGGAAATGATTTTACGTTCTGAAGCTTATCTCCTGCTATCAGGTCAGGAACTACAGGACAAAATAATTCAACACCACCCCCCGGAGAATATCTCCACACCCGCAGCACAAAAGTGAGAAGAGCTGCCTTCTCTTTAAAACCAATCGCCATGACGACGAACAACCCAGTTCTCCGTGTCATTAAAAGCCTTCATTTTCTCCCTAAAATGTGGCGTGTGGTGTGGCTGTAGTCATCAGCGCTGATTTTTCTGGGCCTTTGAACCCCCAATGCTTGTATGTTTCTTTGAGTTTCATGTTAAGCCTGGTCTTTGTAGAGATGAGGGAAAGGAATCATAGATAATTAAAGCTTAAAATATTCTCATTTCATGGTGGGGCTAACAAGTGAAACTACAAGTAATGATGTAATCCAACTTGTCAAAAAGGAAAATGAAAAGAGGAGACAGAAGGCAGGACACAGCCCAGGGACCCGGCGTGCCATGTCATCTTCTAATTAACTAACTGATCCTTTAAACTGTCAAACTCAGCCAGGAGCTCCACGGCCTGCCGTGTCATTAATATTCATATCTGGACACTGGATGCTCTGATTTAGGTCCCAGTGGTTGTAGTTAAACATCCGTCTTTTAAAAAGGCGGGGGGGGGGGGGGGGAACCAAACGGAAAAAAAAAAGCAAAACTTGCCTGGCTAACCCAAGTCTCCAGGTTTTACATTCATAGGGAAATGAGGGGAGGCCACCCTGAAGTCCATAATCCACAGCTACAGCAAATCCTCTGCGGATGCATATTGATTTCTGAATCATGATGAGGACTTGTATATTGAAAAAATAATTATTTTGCTTCTTTCCGCTGGCAGCCACATTGTTAATCACACTCCATGTCTCACTGTTAAGTAAACGAACGGCGTGTGTAAAATTATATAGCATTCGGTAATACAACCAAGCTTTTAATTCCAAACAAAAATAATTGAATATGTAATTTAATCAAAGCAGGCTAGAATTGATCATTTAGCTAAACTGCAATAAGCGGCAACTTGGACTTTTATTCTTATGGCACAGGCGGCAAAAGAATATTTTCCCTCCCTTACATTGACTTCGTGACTGAAGAGCATCCTAGTCTAGGGTGTTCTGACTGCATGCTCTTTATGGAAAAGGCAGCTTGCTTGAAGAAACAAAACCACCACCCCACTGCCAGGGTCTGTTTCATGCTCCGAACCACCACAAGTGACATTCCGCACCCCTGGAGGATGGTGACACAAGGAATGGATCTTCAGAGGTACTGAATGGACTACGCCCTTCCTTCACTCTAGGCCCAATTTTTATTAAGACCTTCAAAGGAAAGAACCAGTTCAACCCAGTTCTACCTCAAGTTCTAACAGCACTGGCTTTCAGAAAAAAATGTCCTAAAATATAATTTAGGTCTTACCTCTTGTGGTATCAATTTCACATCACTGTCCCAGATGGAGATACCACAAATCCCATAAACCTTCTATGTAGCAGGCCGTCTTTATCTGACTTAGCGTGCTCAAGCTCTTGCTAAACTTACTGCCAAGCGATTTCACCTCATATTAAAAAAATGGATGACACTGCTAGTGGATGCACAGATTGGGATAATTCACACGTATACTAAATAGAAATGGTTTAGAACATCAAACCAAACGAACTCAAGCTGTTCGTCCATCCAACGGATATGGCCGGCTCCCATGTAATCAGACACCCTAATAAGTCATAGTCCATTTCACTGGGGGAGGGCAGAAACACGCACGCCACACATACAATCAATATTATTCTTTTATTTTTTATTTTTAGGAGGTACCGGGGATTGAACCTGGGACCTCGTACATGTGAGAAAGGTGCTCAGCTACTGAGCTACACCTGCTCCTCAATATCATTTCTATCAAGGAACAGCCCACTCTAATTAAAAACATACGTAAATTCCAAATGGCTTCTAGGGTTTTACAGCTTGAGCAGAAACTCTTAGTCAAACTGGTTTGTGGCATAATTTTACTCTCCAGAAGGTATTTATGTTTAGAGTAGAAGGATGAAAATTACCCAACAGTACCAAGATTATTCTCACGGAATCACTTCCATCTGTCAAGACAAGAACTGAAAAGCTAAAGAGGAAAGACTTGCAGGTGCCACCCACTAGAGCCTCAATTCTTTTAGCTTTTGATTTCACAACCTTGCCCATCAGAATGAGACCATCAAAGTCAATGGTCAAAAAAGTTCTTGTTCTTTTTTTCCCCCTCCCTGTAATTATTTCTAGGATGATCTGAAACATTTTTACACTTGATCTTAGCCAAAAGGCTAAGAAGCCATGAAAACTTTCTAATATTCCTTAAAAAAAAAAAAAAGCTGACAGTTTAAATTTTACACAGGCCCATTTACACTTGGAGATTAGGTCGTTGGTGAAACCTACCGTCACCGATGATGATCCTAACCTGAAAACTCCAAGTCAGGAATCCAGTACCAAGACGGAGAGTCTTGACATCTCACTTCAGAAGTCACTGTCCGCGCACTGCTCGCCATATGACTTCCTGAGCTATGTTCCTCGGAGCTGCGAATACTTCTCTGTGCCGGGAGAAGGCTCCAGGGACACCGAAACTGGCTCAAATCCACAGGCAATAAAGTAATTAATGGTGTCTTTCAGGGCAAGCGCAGTAAAAAATAATTGCCCTCAAATTTTTACTTCAAATGAATGATTGGTAGAGTCAATATTTGTGTTGTTGGGAGTGGGTCTGCGTGTGTGTGGTGGGGGAGGAGATAGGGAGGAAAATCTTCTGGATGCAAATACCCAAACCAGTCTATCAGCCTGGTTAACAACTCCAAACCGCCGGACCACAAAACCTGAATATGTTGACTTTAAATGTCTATGGGGAACTTATGCCATGGATCAAAGAACCCACTGATTAATCCAACAGAGACCAAAGTCTGTCACTTTGGTCATGGTGCAAGGATGCGCCAAACAGGATCACTAAAGAGAGTAAATAAATGGGAGGCAAATGCCAAAGCAAAATTGGTTTCAAAGAGGGGCTGAGCTGCCAACTACTCATCTAAATACTACTTGATCTACTTGATTAGGTAAAATATCTTTCCTTCCCTGGCACTGTGTTAAAGCATCGCTTCCCTTTTCTTAAAACAACAACAACAAACCACCACTTTGCAGACGCCAGGTAACTCTCACATTGTAATCATTTAATATTATATCAGGTCATCAGCTTTCTCTCTATTGAATCCCACAACTACTCTAGCTTCTCATTGCACACACAGCCCCGTAAACACAGATTTAAAGATAAATCTGCTTATGCTGTTTGCTGTGAAGTTAGTTCTCTTAAGTGACATGAATTGTTGCTAGTATGAACATTGAAAACAGAGAGAAAAAGGTGAGAGCCCAGCAAAATCGAAGCATCACTAGTGGTGTGTGTGAGAAAGAAGCCGCCATGATTTTATGGGCCAGTTAGGTCAGCTGGTTAGAACACAGATGCAGCTAAATCCACGGTGGTAGACTGTTTCCCTTGAGTCGAGGACAAACGACCTCAGAGCCACAGAAGAATCCTTAACTTCTACTCACCAGTCCACAAATATACACTCTTGGGGTAGGATGGGGGCACACGACTTAAAACAAAGACATATTCAATGTGGTAGGTTAGTAGCGGGGTCTCGAGTAGAGGTGGGAACGGGGGTGTGCATTAAAACTGAGCAACAGACACATTACTTTTCTCTGCCACAAACATCATGACGATCATTTATTATTTTTTCCAAGAAACTACAAAATATTTGCTACATAGAGTTCTCTAAATCTGATGTGAGAATATACCCTTTAACTTTCAAAGGTAATTATATTTAAATTTGCTTCTATTAGTTCACCGAAGGCAAAACTGAGAATTCCATGCTCACAAGCAACAAAATATACAGCCAAGTCAGTTCTTGCTTGCCATGCTTTTATAGGACTGTCTCCCCGCCCCCACCCCAACCGGTGATGTTATTCATACACTGATTTAATACTCTGAATTCCAAAGCACATGTATTTCCTTTCAGCTTTCCTTGAGGGGCACCATATTTTACTTGGTTTCAAGTTTTGAGTTACGCCAACGCTATCTCAAAATCCATTCTAACACTTTACTGAATGGATAGATGTTGAATGATCTTATTCTACAAGATATTCATAAGGTAATGACTTGGGCCGACAATGCATGTTTCCAAAGGAAATTCTTCAGCCAGCCTCTATGTGGCTGTTTGGTTGTTTAGTTTATTTTTTTTAAGTCCACTGCAGTTGTCCTTAACTTGTTCTTCTGCATAATTTATTGAGCAGCTGTCAAATGTGTGTGTTATCCTGTCTCATATCTGACAACTGTACAATAAATGAAATTAAAAACATGCTACAAACTGACATTCTGCAATTGAATAAATGAAAGAGAAAGAGTACAATGATGAGAGAAAACAGTTGGGAGAAAGTATGCTGCTTTTCCCCTCTAGCAGGCAGGCCTAAGAATGAACTTACTGTTAACTCTTAAACCGTCCACGGAAATGCCAGGAGCACTTACGTTGCAGTGGCTGTTATCCTTTCTTTTTTAAAAAAAGCACACTAATTTAAATATATATAAAGTTGTTTCTTCATGCATTCAGTATACATAAATCTACATATAATTTTATATAGTCTATAAGGATTTTATAAAAGTCAACAATGTTACTATTATAATGAAAAATATAGTTTGAAAAAAACTCAAATTTCCCTGAAGAGAGTGCCTAATCCCTGTGAATGGGCCAAATCATGCAATTCTGAAAATCTCATACGCACAATTGATCTCCACTTTAACCCATAAAGCATGGTTACTAAACTAACATATTAATTCTTTTTGATCTTTCTCCATTTCCTGAATTGCACTCAGTGCCTCTTATGCTTGTCCAACATCAACAGGTCATTCAGAGAGGGGTCAGTGCTGGCCAATATAAATAACCATTATAAAACCTCTAGCATGTTTTAAATAATCAAAGTGGCCTATATGGCTTAACATATAGGCTAAAATTTCAAATATTTTCATGGGAGAATGTAGCCAAGGCCTGTGAAAAGCACCGGCACAAATAATCAGATCACAGCAAGCTATTCCAGCACAAACTTCCCCATTTTTAAATCAGCTTGAAAATACAGATGACAGCACCCCTTGGGCAGGATGGTAAACCCGGCCTTCGTACCACAGGCATGTATGTTTCAGAAGAGTTTCATACACACAGCCGAAATTACCAACATGTATACAAACCCAAGGAGTCTCAGCCAAAGAGCCAGAGCTGGAGGAGAGCCCAGAGGGAGAGGCAGTGACAACCTCTCTAGATGCCTCTTTCTTTCCCTTCCTCAGAGCTCATTAGCAACAGCCTCCCTATCCTCACCTGGGCAGGGTGAAACATTTGCAACATCAAGGTTTGGAAGAGGTGATGGAAAGAGGACCAAGGTGGATAATCCAAGAGTTAACTTATATCTGGGTCTTTGGAAAGGGCTACACATAGTCTGTCCTGACACCAAATTTACCTCTGCTGTCTTTTGCCTAGGTTGTTCTTTAAGTTGATCTGCATCATCTAAGAATAGTCATGAGCTGGGTGGAGCAGTACCACGCATGCTAAGGGAGACAGGACCAAGCTGGCCAAGAACAGTTCTGACCACGACCAAGAGGAAGAGCGAAAGGTTCCGCCAGCGGGAGATGGCCAGGTCACAGTGCTGACTGAGAAAAGGTTACAGAACAAGCTCGAACAGTGGGGCATTATTTTACAAATACCTAAATGGAAGGATGAAAGATGCATGAGTCAATAAATAATACATAATATCCAGAAGGATATTTACCCGAGTTATCTCATCTCTGTACACTGCTGTATCAGCCAATTTTGTTTTGCATAATAATTATTATTACTGTTATTTTGCGCACTGATGATCTGGTCTGATTGACTCATCCCTGGGACATGCATCTCGAATCCCTACACTCCCTTTGTGCAATGGCTGATTTCTCCTGGAGATGAACCTGATTTTACATCTCCTACTTCAAGCCATTTATTTAGGAGTGTACATTTTTTCCTGGTGAATTAACCTTTACGTTTGGGAATTGCCCTTTCAGTTTTGAAAATATGGGTATGTCTGCATAATCAGGAGAAAAAGTAGCTGTCCTGATTTTGGAAAAAGAATCACCAAGAATAATGACCAAGGACCACTCTCAGAAAAATAATAGTCCCCAAATGTTTTAAGCATTTCTCTGTACCATGCATTAACTCATTTAATCCTTAAAATAACTCCATGAGGTAAGAATTCTTGCCTGTAATAGTATTCCCGGTTTACAGATGAGAAAACTGAGGTCTAGTAGGTAGCTTTACTCAGGATCGCATAGTTCGTCAGTGCTGGAACCAGGCTTAAACCTCACTGATGCAACTATAAAGTTTGCATTCTTAGTGACTGCATAATGCTGTGCTGACATTAAGAAACTGTAAAGAGAAGCATTTCAGATTCAGGAATCCAAGGCAATGGCCACTGTGCATTACCTACAAAAACTGAGGGACTATTTTCTTAGCCTGTAGAAGTTCTTGGCAGCAAGGCAGATATGATTTTGGAGCTTTTCTCACCTGCAAAACAGATACTATAATAAATCCTGTTCTAAGGATGAAAAATCCTTATTTGTTTCCCAAATCCTCTGAGACAGCAAGATATAATGTGCCAGTTTAAACAACGATGGATCGCTTTTCTCTAGCATTGAGCAAATAAAAGCATAAAACTGCATTTTGGTTTTTCAAACAAAGATTCAGACAAGTCAGAATGTACATTTTCTTCACTAGTCTAACTGTCCTCCTCTGATCCCATGCTAATTTTCCTGATGATATATGAACAGAACATGCTGATTTGGGTAATTCCATGTCCATAATCGATGACATCAGCATAGTTATGGGAATTAGACTTATTAGTTAATTATAGAACCAGCAGAGGGAGCACAAATCCTGCATAAATAATAACCATTTCTACAGAGTTTCTTAAAAATGGTGATGGGAAGAAGCACATTTGTAAACTAAATTACCAGTGGTCAGAAAATGTATTTTGCTTTCTTGGAAAGGCATTGGGGTAAAAAATCCAATATAGTGTTCACATATATAATCTAGGTATAAATACTGACTGCTTGAGTATCTAAGAGGAAGAAAGCTCTGTCTGTGTGTATCTGTTTGTTTTTTCTTGGTATCACGATACCTTCCCTTCTGGTAGAATAATTAAGGTCAGATGGTGAGACTGGACTTGCCTAGAGTTGGCAAATATTTACTTGTTCACCCTGATATCAGAGTATCTTTTATTTTAGCCTCATTCATGCTAAAACAAAGTCTAAAGTGACTACACCAATATTACACTTCTAAGATCAAGGTTTACATTTATGGTTGAATAAAGATATGACACAAGTAAAATAATGGCTATTGGTACAAAGAAAGAAAAAGACAATCATTTTTTTTTTTCTTTTAGCTCTCTGCCTTAAGAACTGCTAACATTTTAAACAAATCGACACAATTTTCAAATTTGAAGTGAGATGCTTACCTTCTTTTTCCCTGAAGAATGACTGACCGTCAGTACATATACACGTGCCACCGCACACTGTTTGCAAGTGGCAGTTAAGATAATGGGCACCCATTATCCATCCTCTGATGGCTCAGGCAATATACTGAGGGCTGAAAAGTTCTGTCCTAGAGACCACTAATCAAGAGTAGGCCAAAAGATTAGAAGAAAGGTCTAATTACCACACCATCACAACCCAAAAATATATAAAAATTAGTTAAAGAGATAAAAAATATTAAGGACTTGACATTTGTGCGATGTCTTTCTTCTGTTATTTTTGAGAGGATGGTCTCTCCATAATTGTGGGAAAAATAAACATGATGGTACTTTATATCACCATTTAAAATATATGTATCCAACAGTATGTTAAAACAAAATATTTACTTTGAAAACATAATGGGAATGATCTCATGGGAATGAAAAGAGAAGGAAATTTCAGCTTTATCACAATGCAGAGAATTATCAAGGATCAGGAGTAGAGAAATAATGAATGGGTTGGTTGAAGAAGGGCTCCAACCCAGATCTGTCTGGCTCTAGTGAGAACCAATGAAGGGATGTTGGAGACAGCCAGACCACTAGAGTGGCTGCGGACCTCTTCTTCTACATCAGGGCCTGCCCTGGGGGCAGTCTTTTCCATCACCCCGCTCCCCAGCGCCTTCCGCCCCATGGAGGGGGAACGGCAGAATCAGTGGCTGTACCTTGGAAACTGGAGAGGCACACTCTCTGGTCCAGAGACCTGGGTTTAGTTTTCAAAGGGGAAGACTGTGCTCTTCTCTTGCTTTTCATTCTTTATCTCCTTGGAAGGACTCTGAACGTGGTGGACCCTCCAAATGTGGCCCTTATCATTTGGTTGCAGTTTACCTTGGACTGAGTTGCTCTCTTTATTAGAAAACAGGAGCATGAATGTGGCTCTAGTGGTGGATTCAGCTCTGATGCACAGTAGGTGCTCAATAACGACTATTAACTGACCAATCCAAATTCTTATACTGATTTCTTCCTTTTAGAGACCAGTCACTTCTGAATATGGGTTTCTTCCCCTGGTAAGTCCAAATGAGATCATTTTATAGGGTCAGGTAACTCCCTGGAATGGGACCTATCCCTCAGTGAAGATGCTTTTGAATGTTTTTCCACTTAAAGTAAATTTTTTCCCCCAACTTCTGTGTTTAAGTCCACTTTTCATGGCAAACTAACATTTATTGATCACCTATTACATATTAGGCACAGTGCCAGAAGCCTGACTTACACGATCTCATTTTGTCTTCAAAACAATCTTCTGAATTAAGTACTTTTTTTATCCTTGGTTTACAGATGGGGACTCAGAGAGGTTAAGCAACTTGTTCAAGGTCACCCAGCTAGTATGCAGTAATCAGGAGGCAAATCCAGATGCATGGAGGTCCATGCATGCCCTTTCTACAAGACCTCACTGCATTTTTCCCTTCTACAGAAAAAAGTAAGGGGCCCGGCTAGATAGCTCAGTGGATAAAGAGCTCGCTGGGAAACCACATGGGAGGCCCTGGGTTCGGTTCCCGGGGACCTCTCCTAGCGGGCAGACCGCCTTGAGAATGGCAAGCCGCCATGGGCGGGCCGG
>PVKH010042999.1:0-10769 GCA_004027955.1 Chaetophractus vellerosus | reverse complement strand
CTACATCTTTGTTCCAAAGGATAGAGGAAGTGGGAAAGAAGACTATAAACTTTCCCTTCAAAGTTTCTTCCTAAAAGTTGTATTCCTCACTTTCACATTCCATTGACTAGAACTTGGTCACATGTCCACACCTAACTGCAAGGGAGTATGGGAAATGTAGTTTTTATTCTACATTTTATTCTACTTTTATTGTAGACTACATCTGAGGCTAAAATTTAGGGACTGTACTACCCTAAGAGAGAAGAGGATAATAAATGTTGGTGGACAATTGGAAGCCTCTTTCACAGAAAGCAATTATGATACAAGAAAACAAGTGCCAAGCAGAGGTCCCAAAGGAACAAGTTGGAGAAGATATCACAAAAGAAGTAACATTTGACTGGTCATTGAATGATGAATAGGAGTTCATTGAGAGAAAATGATCAAAGGACACTCTAGGCAGGAAGACTGGCATGAGCCCTTGACTCTGGAGAGCAGAGCCCACATGTTTTCATCTCTCTAACTCCAGTACTTGGCACAAAATAAGCTACTATATAGATGTCAAATAGAATCAAATGTGAGGGCAGAAGAACAGGAAGGGTTTTACTCTGGAGACTGGAAACCTAGTATAATTGGAAAGGTAGTAAATAAGTGTCACTGGGGGTTGGGAGAATATTCATGCCATTGTAGATTTATGGACATTTAAGGTGAATACAGGGATGCTAAGTTGAAGTTGCTCTGTAGGTAGCTGGGAGACAGCCTGAGCAGAAGTAGGAACTGAAGATGTAGGTTTGGGAGCTGTCCTTGGACAAGACAATTGAGGCTGTTAAAGAGGATACTTTCTTCTAAGGAAAAATATATTGAGAATAAAAATACAAGAAAGAACTGAACCTTTGTAATGGAAGAAAAGAACCAGAAAGCAGAAAGGACTGCAGTGCAAGGCAAGGTGTCCTAGGAGGGCTTTCTGGGGCCTCTATCCTCTCTCTGAAGGCCTGACTGACACTTCCCTGCCTTATTCACTCTCCAGGACCTGGTGCCACCACCATCCACTCATCCTGTGACTTATTCTTCCTTTGATCCTTGCTAGCTTTCAATGAACGATTAATTCAACACCATGCCCGTCAAACTTTCACTAGATAAATAATTTCATTCATAAAAGGATTTGAGGCATTCTAGCTTAATTCTTATTATACATGAAATAAATATTCTCTGTTAAAAATACAGTTAGGGGGTGGATGTGGCTCAAATGGTTGGGCGTCCGTCTGCTATATGGAGGGACCTGGGTTTGATCTCTGGGACCTCCCGGTAAAATTTTAAAAATATATAGAAGGCACACATGCCGCCAGGCCCTGTGCGCAGGTGTGCCAAGCCCTGCCAAGCCACACGGCAAGATGATGATGTAACAGGAGAGAGACACGGGATAGCCAAGACAAGATGCACCGAAAAACTAGGAACTAAGGTGGTGCAGGTGGCAGGGTGCCTCTCTCCCACATTGGAGGTCCCCAGGATTGAATCCCGGCGAAGACTGGAGGAGAAGGATGTGAAGAGAGGGCAGGAAATGGACACAGAGAATTGCCCAGCGAATGGACACAAAACAGCAAATGGCAGTGGAGGGCAGGGGGGAGGGGGGTGGTTTAAAATGGATAAAGTAAACGAATAAATAAATCTTAAAAAAAGACACAGTTAAACAAAAGAAAGTATTAAGATCACTCATAATTCCTACAACTAGATTGTTAACATTTTGATAAATGTGTGTCCAGACTTTATCTATGCTCTCTCCTTCCTTAATAATATTAATATCAATAATTGCTGAATTTCTGAGCCCTTATTATATGTGTTATTCTAACCTATATATACATACTGTGATTTTTTTTAAACTTTGGATTATGAAAAAGTTTTCAAACTTATAAAGATTAGAGGGAATGGAATGATGAAGTCTCGTGCAGTTAACACCCAGCTTCAACAACCGTAAACTCATGGTCAGTCTTGTTTTATTCCATTCTCTAGCTACCCCCCACCCCGATTATTCCAAAACAAATCCCAGACATCACACCATTTCATCCACAAGGCACATCTCCATAGAAACGAACTCTTTAAAAAGTAGCCACAAGGGAATGGATGTGGCTCAAGCAGTTGAACTCCTGCCTCCCACATGGGAGTCTCAGGTTTGGTTCCGGTGCCTCCTGAAAAAACAGAAACAAAACAAATGATAAAACCAACTCAGGGAGGCCGATGTGGCTCAGTGGTTGAGTGCCGGCTTCCCACACACAAGATCCCAGGTTTAATCCCTGGTCCCCAGTACCTAAAAAAATTTAAAAATAGCCACAATACTGTTATCACCACCCATCCAAATGAACAATTCCCTAAAATCAATGACTTTCTATGGATGTTCACATCCCTCCATGTGTGAATCAAGACCACACACGCTCCTCCATAGAGGTGGAGCTGGGATCCACGCCCAGATTGGTCTGACCCTATATCCATGCTCTCTCCAAACACTAAGTGCACATTATGAAAAGAAAAATCTATACCGTATTAACTTGAGCATAAATATAAGCAGCAATTTATAAGTTTTTGGTATTGATTTAGGCAGTAAAGTTAAAGTATTAAATTGCAATTTCTCTTCCCGAAGGAACTAGTGAAAACCCTTAGCCAGTACTCTCTCTACTCTCTGGTCCAAATTTCTCTTCTTGTGTCCTGCAGCGCTTTTTGATCTCTAATGAGTTTTTTTTTTTCTAATGAGTTTTGTATTCCGTTTTTGTCACACAGATTGTTCTGAGACTGTTGTTTCATTATATAAGGGTCTTTATCATTATTTTCATTCATCTATCCATTCAGCCAACTAATTAATTAATTGAGCACCTATTATTTGCCAGAGACTGTGATTGACAGGTAAATTCCCTGCTTCTTTGGACTTATATTCTGTGGGGGAGATAGACAAATGAAAAATAAACAGACAAATAGTTAAAGCAATTTCAAATTGCCAAAAGTACCATGTAAGGCAAACCAGAAGGGAATATAGAGACTAGTGATGGAAACTACTTTCAAAAGTATTTTTTAAATGATTTGCTTTTCACTTGATCAAAATTCTCTCTCAGTGCAGCCGCCATCATTGGTATTTAAAAGAGATTGTAACTTTAAATATACTTTTTGCTAACTGCTTGCTACTAGCTATTTATTATTCCCCAATGGGCTCCCTTTTATAATTTGTGTGGTTTTGCTTCTTTTGCATGTTTATGCTGAACACCCTGTGTCCTGTGCCTGATGTAGTAGTGGCTTTGAACTTAGCTTCTTTGGTGAAAAGAGTAACTTCTATATTGAGTCTAGGCAGATTTCCTAGGAACAGATCTCCATTAGACAGAACAGAAACATGGTCACCATGATGCTTGTTGAGTTATTCCTTTTGATTGTTGTTCAATCTATGAAAATGTTTTTAATTGAGTTGGTACATATTTGCTGAAAAATTTAAACCGTATAAAAGTTTGTATGTGAAATAAAGTCCTTATCAATCCCCCACCTTCCATTCCCAATCCTCAAGGTAACACTAATGGCATTCTGGCGTGCCTCCCTCCTTACCTTTCATACATGCGTGAAGCGAGCTAAAAGTGTCTGGTGAGTGGCATCACCACTGACAGATGTCTGGGATGGAAGGTGTCCATGGGCCAGGCTTATTATGGGAACCCTCTCTCTCAAGCACCCACACTTCAGGGCACTGTGAGTTTAATTTGCATTGGCCTCTGTTGTTACTGTTTGAGAACTTTGCCTTTTGAGCTGGATATAACTTAGTACATCACTTGCCACTGAGCAATTTTTGGAGATAAAAACATAAAGAAATGTACTAAAACCAATGTTTATGGCCAGCTTGTCACTGTGGGATTTCTGGCTATTTTCCAGATGGAAACAAACCATGAATGGAGAGGCTTTGACACCATCAAAGTCATCAAGTCCTACGTGACAGGCCATTTGAAGGCAATTTCAAAAGGGAACATTCAAATAATGTTTTGGTTTTATTTTTGTCCTTTTTATTTACTTATTTATTTTTTCATTTTTTTTCTTTTTCAAATAATGTTTTTACAGGCACTAGAAATGCTGGGATAGTGTGAATACACAAAGGTAAATAAGTTGAAAAATATTAACCAAGCAAGCATTGATTATTAGATAAATATGTTAATATTTAGCCATTCTCTAAACACTTTAATCTCATTTTAGGTATATATACCTCAATATACCTATATAATATAAATATATATCTATATAATATAAATATATATCTATATATATGAATACATACATAATGATCTATAACTTGGTGCTTTCACTCAAAAATATTCACAGTATGTACAACCTTATCTCATCCTTTTGATTGAATGCATAGTATTCTGTAGTGTGAATTTTCTATACTGCATATAACCATTTCTCTGTTGGTAGCCAATAAGAATGTCTCTAAGCCTGAACTATTATCAATAGTGTTAGAACAAATAACTTTGTACAAATACCCTTGAATGCATTGTATTTCCATAAGGTAAATTCCTAAAAGTGAATTTCTGTGTCAAAAGGTATGAACTTTTGAAATGTTGATAGACTTTATCAGATCGAATTCCAAAGAAGTTAAAATAAACCCCACTTTCAGTAACAATGTAGGAAAATGCCCTTTTCTTTAAACTCTTCCACCCCTTGATATTATCAGATCTTTAGATTTTGCCATTATGATTAGTCAAACACAGCTTCTTGTTTTGATTTGAATTTCTCCAATAACCAGAGAGGTCAATCACCTTTTCATATATGTAATAAGCATTTGCATTTCTTACTCTGAAAATTTCTTGTCCATATATTTTGTCCATCCTTCCGTTGAGTTGTTTGTTTTTATATCAATTGCTAGGTGCTCTTTTTTGAATGGTAGAGATATTAATCTCAGAATTGTTGCCCATATTGTAACCATTTTCCAGCAGTTTTTTTTTTTTCCAAATGTTGTTTAATGGTGCTTTTGTTATATAGAAAGAAGTTTTTTAATTTTAGGGGGTCAAATTTTCAGTCTTTAATTCCGGCTTCTAGGTTTTGATTTTTTTCCATAACTAGTCATCGTCCTAGACCTCTATCTGCTCACATTTCCTATTTAAGTACTTCATGCCCATTAGTAGGCAGGTTACAACCAGTCATGGTGGGGGAAAAAAGCAGAAGGAGAGAGTGAGAGAGGGAAGGGAAAGGAAGGGAAGGGGAGGGTTGGGAAAGGAAAGGAAAAGAAGGGAGAAGAAGAGAGAAGAGAGGAAAAGAGTAGAGAGCATAGAACTATTAGCAGAACCTGCTACCTCTCTTTCCTGTCTATAACTTATAAATGACTCTTGCTTTCTCAACAGGTCTTATAAAAGCTAATCACAGGGATTGAAGATATTTGTTTTTCTTAGGCTACTCTTCCTACCCACCCTATAGCCCTACTGGCTGTTATTTTCCCAGAAATGTTCCAGATTTGCTTCTCAGCCACAACCCCCATTTCTCATAGCTTCTCTGGGCTGGAGCTTTGGGCCTTTTTCTCTTCATAAAAATAGGACAAAGCCTGATACTCTCCATCAGAATTTCCTTACCTAAGGACCTGTTCCACTGGTGGTGTGGGAGGTAATTTTAGGTACATAAAATAACTTTGAATCATAGGTTGGGAAAGTTGCCCCCTTTTTTATTGTTTCCTAATCTTTCTAATTATATGGAGGAGAAATTTTACTTGTTGGTAATGTTTTGCACACCTCCCTAACTTATGCTAATCTCTTCTTTGAACAGAGAAAATAGGCCCAGGCTCACATCCTTTGGCAGACAACTATTGAGTTAGAATTTAACAATGTGTTTCTTGTTTTCATTGCATTTATTTTCTATGGTTACATTCTATTTATGGCAAATGATTCTGGTAGGGATTTAAAGTAGGGATATTAAGCTTCCTTTTCTAATATATTTATTTATAGAAATGCTGAAGTCAGTAATAGACCTAGAACATAACAAAAGTCATGCTGGTGATGCTCCCTGGATGGCAGTTTGGGAAACAGGGAGCCCCTCAAATCTGACACACAGCCCTTATCAGCTCTACTCCCCTTTCCTCCACCCCTTGTCCAGGGGCCTCTAATACCTTTCCTTTGCTCTCAGAGGTAGGTACCCTCTTGGCCCCAATTCTAGCTCTCTCTGCTTTCTACCCCAATCATATCAATACTGAGCCAGTCTTGGAGCTCCTTTTTCTAATTCATATTGGGGTATTAATGGGTATTATCTGTTTCTAGTGGTGATAATGGGCTCATTTTTAAAAAGGATTCTGGGGAGGCAGGTCTCCTAACACAAAAGAGAAAGTGAGAAGAATGTGCTAATCCTGTCAGATAGATCTCAAGTTCCTGCCTTATATAAGTATTAGCTGTGACCTTAGAGAAGTCATTTAACCCAAAAGAGTAACTTTAGTATACTGGGAATTTGGAGCCCTGTATCAAAGCCATAGTTTGGGGGAGAGGGATTATGGCAACGTGGCCCTATGCCCCCCCTCCAAGTGACCCCAAATGGCCAGCCCTTTACAAGCCTCTGCGGCCTCCTCTGTCATCCTCCCAGGCTTCAGGGAGGAAAAAAGCCTTGTGAGGACACAGGCCTCTGCCTTGAAAAGCTGTCCCTGCATAGCAGTACAATTCAGAAGAGCCCAAACTGCAGACTACGGAGTGCCTATCAGCAGGAGGGGGTAAAGACAATATTCCCTAGTTTCACAATGGAATACCATACAACAATGGGGATAAAGAACCACACCTACAAGAAACAATGTGGCTGAAACTCGCAAACTTCAGGCTGAGTGAATGAAGCCAGGCACAAAATTCATACTATATGATGCCATTTAAGTAAAGTACAGAAACAGGCAAAACTAATCTGTGCTGTTAGAAGTCAGGCTGTGGTTCCCCTTAGGCGGGGAGATCATGCCTGGAAGAGGCCAGCAGCAGGGCTTCTGGGGGTTGTTCGCTCTCTGTTTCTTGATTTGGGAACTTGCTTCACAAGTGTGTTCACTGTGAAAATCCATTGAACCGAACGCATGTGATGTATACACTTTTTTCCTATATCATTTATTCTTCATTAAAAGGTTTATTCCTTAAAAAAACAAAAAGTCCTTCCTGCCATTATGCATTCACAGCTTCATTTGGTGCGGACCAAATGGGGAAGGATTAACATTCTAATTTATAAAAGAAGGCAGAGGAAAATGAATCAAAAAGAAGAGGGAGAGCTTGCCAAGTAGGGACCAGAGGAGAAAGCAGAGCATACCCCTGGCTTGGGACTTGCTCTCTGGAGGAACTTTCTTTAACGGTGGAGGCAGGCGGAGGCCCAGGAGACAGCACCCACAGCTCCTCTTTACCTTGTATTCCCAGGCTGAGGGCTGAGACCAGGCGCTGCAGCCCAGGAATTTAAAAGGCTGGCCAGGCAGAATCCAGAAACCAGAAGCTCAAATGAAATCGCTGTGGCAGAGAAGACTGGGCCTAAGGTATGTTCCAGGGAGCATCAGGGGTGAGTCTTCCTGTGAGCTAGGAAAGAATGTTTGCGGCTTCAGTAAGAGTTCCCTTGGTTTGTTTTATTTTATTGTAGGCTCTGTGGTCCAGCAGAACTAAGTCTGAGGGGCCCTTGTGAGGAAGTCAAGGTAGTGCATGGTCTGGCTGGACCACTTATGGTCTTGGAAGGGAAGATGCTTGGGCTCCAGGAGGCCAGGAATGCGGGAGCCACAGGGCTCAGGGTGGGCCACGGAAAAGCTGGGAGGGGAGGCCCTCCCTGGAGGGGTGATTTGGGGAACAGGCTGAGGTGGGAACGATCCTCCCAGGAATGAACAGAGGCCCCAGGGGTCCCACTGCTGGCTTATGTTACCAAGATGTGTTGCATTTATATCCCCTAGGGCTTTCTTTTCTTTACCTTAGAAATGTTTAATTATGATACATATGTGTGTATATATACATATATATCTAGATAGATAATATTTGTTTTTATTAGATATCCCACCCCCCTTTCTGCTTGCTCTTGCTGTGTGTCCATTCTTCTGTGTTTTTCTATGTCTGCTTCTTGTCTCCCCCCGTCTTTGCGGCGACGCGCCGAGTCGGCCCTCCGTGGCGGCGGCTCGCTCCGTTCGAGGGTGGCTCCATTCCGTTTTCACGGGCGGCTCCACTCCATGTTTTGCGGGCAGCAGTCCTCCATGTTTTTGCGGGCTGCTGGCTTCTGCGGTTCGCAGGCGGCAGCTCCGCTTTTCACGGGTGACTTTGCCATGCCCGTGGGGGCTCCGCCCTGCCTGTGGCGGCTTTTTGCCTTGCCCACAGCGGCTCTGCCCCGCCCACGGCGGCTTGCCTTTCTCAAGGCCGTCTGCCCGCTCGGAGAGGTCACTGGGAACCGAACCCAGGGCCTCCCATGTGGTACCCCAGCGCGCTCTTTATCCACTGAGCTATCTAGCCGGGCCCTAGATAGATAATATTATAGCCAACCATGCATCACTTCCCATTTGCCACATTGGCTTTAGAACTCTCTGCCTTTTGCTGTATGTGCTTATGTCTGTCTGTCTGTCTGTATATATGTATGTCTGTATGTATTTGAGGTATTGGGGCTGTGGAATGAACCCAGGACCTCATTTGTGGAAAGCTGGGGCTCAACCACTGAGCCACATTGGCTCCCCTGAGTTGGTTTTTTGGTTATTTGCTTTTTTGTTGTTCTTTTGTTTCTTTGTTTGTTTTTGTTTTTAGAAGGCACCGGGGAACTGAACCAGGGATCTCCCAAGTAGGAAGCAGGTGCTCAACCCCTTGAGCCACATCTGCTCCCTGCCTTTTTCTTTAAAGAAATAAAACAGTATGAATAAATTAAAGCCCCGCTGCTCCATTCCTCTTCACCAGAAGTGACTGCTCTCCGGAACCCAGTTCTTGTCCTGGCTGTGTATGTTTCTAAACGTTCTCTGCATACTGCACTGGGATCACTGGGTGTTTCCATAACCAGAGAGCCCTTTGTGCTCACTGTGCAGAGAGCACAGTGGTTTGGATTTATAGGTTCAGAGGCAGGAACTTGTGGAAAGGAAGGGGTAGCTGAGTATAATGAAGGGGTGAGAAGTGCCAAGTGCCGGGAGAAATGAGGAGGAAGCAAAGGGCAGTGAGGTACACTCTGGGTGGGGCGAGGGCAGCTGAAGATGGGAAGATCAGCACGTGGTGAGTGGGCAGGAGCTGATGACCCCAGGCCCAGGGGCGGATTTTCCCAGGGAAACGCTGTGAGCTGTGTGGTGTGACCCTCCTTATGACCCCATAAGCCATCAGGAAAACTGCAAGCAAAGTGAAATGCTGGTGTGATTCTCTCTGGTGGAAACCAGTGAAGTTCTGCAGTCTGCACGTTCTGTTTGGTGTGGTTGGAGCCGGGGGCAGGGAGGGGCACAGCTGGCCTCTGGTTACTTCTGAAATGCTGATCTGGGCACGGCAATGTGTGCATCTGGGGGCCTCTCCCTCCTTCTCTAAAATGTTGGGTCTGAAATAAAGAAGGTGGGGACTAGCACAGGCATAGAATAATTAGGCAGTTACATGATGATTCCATTTCATTGACCCAACGTGCTGTATCTGGCACTGAGGAGGGGACAGAGATGACCAGGCCCACGTTCCTTGCTCCAAGTCTGTGTGGGACGATGCGCCTGTACCATGAGCACTTGAAAGCAGCCTGCTTTGGGAGGGAGGTCCAGGCTAGTGCTGATGGACCACAAAAGCATGACAGTTCCCAGGGATGGGGTGGGGAAGAGCTTACCAAAGGAGGGGCACTGAGAGCAGGGACGAAAGGGTTTCTAAGCTGAGAGTCAGTAGGAGCAAGGGCAGGATCGGGTGAACGCACATAGAAAAGTGGAGGGTGGGGAAGCATTGAGCTGGGATGGGAGCGGGCCCATTGCCCCTGCAGGGCTTGAATATGATGGCAAGGAGTCTGTAAGTTCCCTGTGGACAATGGGGAGGCACTGAGGATTTCCAAAGGATGGTGTGATTCGACTAAGTTTAGGAAGATAACTAAGGTTGGATGGAGCCAAGCACAGAAGCCTTTGTCATATTGCAGGCCAGCTGCTCTGAGGGGCTGAATAAGGAGACTCAGGGGTTTTCAAGAGCAGATGTGCCTTCGCCTGCAGGCTCTTGGTTGCTCCTCCCTAGCAGGGGTTGCTAGTCTAGCCATTTTACACATGAGGACACAGGTCTGGAGAGGCATAGGATACACCTTATCTTTCTTCTCCTCCACCTCCCCATGCTAGGGAATAGGAAGTACTGTCAGGAATAGGGTCACAGATAGTTTCTGAGATGAGATTGGTGTGTTAGTCAGGGTTCTCCAGAGAACAGAACCAGCAGGATATATGTATATTATATATTAAGAAATTTATTATAAGGAATTGGCTCACATGATTGTAGGGGCTGGCAAGTCTGAATTTCCTAGGGCAGGCTGGAGGCTGGAATTTCCAGTATGAGTGATGAAGTCTTGAATTGGAATTCCTTAGGCTGGAAAATCAGGGAAAAGTGGAGGGTGTAATCTCGAAGCAGAATTCCTCCTGATTGCTGGAACTCTCAGTTCTTGCAACTCATTGGATGAGGCCCAACCACATTATGGAGGGGCTGTTCTTAGAGCCAACTCATTGTAGAGGCTAATCCCATCTATGAAATACTTCCACAGTAACAACTAGGCCACTGTTTGACCAAACAACTGGACACCATAATTTAACCAAGTTGACACATAAAATTAACCTTCACAGGTGGCATTTGGGGAGCTGGGATCTCTATCAGGAGACCTTGGTTCCTGTCCCAACTCTATATACT
>PVKH010042998.1:0-10766 GCA_004027955.1 Chaetophractus vellerosus | reverse complement strand
GGCCGGTGCTTGATTCAGTTCGCGGGTGGCTGGCTGCGCTCCATCCGCGGGCAACCTGCCCTGCCCGTGGCGGCTCTTGCCCTGTCCGTGGCAGCTTCTTGCCCTGCCCACGGCGGCTCCGGCCCTCCCATGGCGGCTTGCCATTCTCAAGGCGGTCTGCCCGCTAGGAGAGGTCCCCGGGAATCGAACCCAGGGCCTCCCATGTGGTATGCCGGCGCCCTATCCACTGGGCTATCGAGCTGGCCCCTCTATTGTATCTTATATCTTGATATCTATTGAATTCCTTTTAATAAAACAGACATTCAGAACACAAAACTTACAATAAGCACCTCTAGTATTTGTAATACTATGTAATTACCAGAAGACTTGCTCTATATTCACTTCTTATTTCACATTAGACGACTCCTTGTGATAGGCTCTAATGCATCTAGCAGAAGTTCCTGAGCCTTGCATGGAATTTAATTGAGTGCAGCATATGTATCTTATTTGGGGACTTTATAAGAGCATGAGCTTGTCTGAATTCAACAAAAGACCAGTACAGAAAAACTGTCTTCCTAATCATCAGCACATTTATAAAATGTTTAAATGTATGCATAACTGATAGGAGAAGTTTAATTTAAGGACAGCACAAATATAAGTTAACTGCAAAAATCAGTGGATGGTGGTCTTCAGCATGTTAAAGTTTGATTTAAAAATGTATCCAACATTTGCAGAGCCCCTGATAATGTGTGTTTGATATATGAAGGTTTCATAGAACACAATTTGAAAATAAAATCATTTTATGGAAAAAGCAAGATATATATAACATTCTAAGACCTGCTGGAAATCCTGGCTTTTTCACTTGTTAGCTATATGAGTTTGGGAATGTGATGTAACCTCACAGAGCCTTAGTTTTCTCAGCTGTATAACAGGGATATGGCCCTTCCCACACTAGGGCTTTGCTAAGATTAAATTCTTTAATATATATCAAAGCACCAAGTGCCTAATACAGTATCTGACATAGAGAAGACATGTAGGAAATGCCATATGCTTCTAAGCCTAATGTCTTGAAAAATAAATGTAACTTCTAAATCCTTAGGAAAATAGAAAGAAAAGAGAGAAAAAAATGCAGTTTTGGGGAGGGAAGAAGGTTTGAGGAAAAACACATGATCACAAAGATCACTTTCCCGACAAAGAGAACAATGAAT
Source organism: Chaetophractus vellerosus (assembly GCA_004027955.1). Taxonomy (NCBI): domain Eukaryota; kingdom Metazoa; phylum Chordata; class Mammalia; order Cingulata; family Chlamyphoridae; genus Chaetophractus; species Chaetophractus vellerosus. Next base: position 9,579 of record PVKH010042998.1, on the reverse strand, counting down.
GCATGGAATAAATGTTTACATTGGGAACTGAATAGAAATGTTTAAAATATTAGATTGGATGCTCTGAAACATTAAATATGTTTCTAATTTTACAGATCAGCTATTCCATTTTTAGAGTCAACTTTTTTTGTTGTTTTTAGGAAATATTATGCTCCATTAGTCAACACTCGGCAATACTACAGAAAAGACGCAGCACCTTAATATGGCCTTTCTTTTTTTAAAATATATTTTTAATTTTATTTTTAAAAAATAGATATTTAGATTACATAAATGTTACATAAAAATACAGGGGATTCCCATATGCCCCACTTCCTATACCTCCCACATTTTCCACATTAACAACATCATTCATTAGTGTGGTACATTCATTAGAATTGATGAAAACATTTTAGATCATAGCCGCTAAGAGTGGATTATAGTTTACATTGTAGTTTACGCTCTCTCCTGCACAAATTTGTAGGTTATGGCAAGATACATAATGGCCCGTATTGGTCATTGTAATGTCATTCAGGAAAATTCCCGAGTCCCAAAAATGCCCCCGTATTTCAGCTGTATTTCCCTTTCCCTGCCCTCAGAACCTCTAGTGGCCACTGCCTCTACATGAATGATATAGTTTCTTCCTTCTGATTAATAATTAATCTTCAGACTCTGGAGTTGTTGAAGGATCTTAACAGTGCTGACCTCTGCTGGGCAGGCCAACAATGGCCACCAACACTTGGGTCTGTTGGTTATTCTCAGGTAGAAACTGAGGAGCCCAGGACTCTCTGTTCACAGTAAAATCATCTCTTGTTTGCAGATCCAAATGAACCCACAAACCTCACATGAACTTTTCTTCAAATGTAAGAAAGAGCCAGGAATATCCATGGTTTAGTGATTTCCAGTTATTTAAATCCATGGGCCAATTCAGTGATGTAAAAGATTACATAGTAGTGGTTCCAAAACTTGGCTGCCTACCAGCATCACCAAGGGAACTTGATTAGGGAACAAGTTCCCAGGGTTCGCCCACAGAAATGCCGACTCAGATGTAGTCATTTGACTCTGCCCTTAGAAGAATGTAGAGTCCATTGAAAACAAGCTTACTGCCAGTGAGGGCAGCTTTAAGTCAAAGAGCGCTTTACTTCAACTCTGAAGCAAAGATATTTCTTCTGTGGGTCCACAGGAGTTTAGGGAGAAGTTTTCTTATTTTATTCAACTTACCCTGCCTCGGCTCCCCAAAGTGAGGGCTCTTTAACCTGGGTCCTTGGGACAGCCACATGTGGCTACCATTGGAGTATTCAGTGGGTAAAAACTGAGGGGCTTTTTAAAAGACTTTTAAAAATCTTATCTTCCTGCAAGGACTCTTAACCCTTTGCTCTCTCACTGTTCCCAGAATCCTTCCACCCTACACCCCCCTTTTTCCCCTAGGCCTTCTTCAAGAGCTTCTAGTGGGATATTGAAGGTTCCAGAGTATCTGCAAGAAAATTTGACTTTATTATTCTATCAAAACTGAGCTCTTTTCAGAGCTTTTCATTCTCTGTGTCTTCCTATGTTAAGGAATCCTGAGTCTCACTTGTCAGCATTTCCTTCTACTCCCCTGATGTTTGTCTGTGTTCTGCTCCAGGAAAAGATAAACCAAACCCATTTGGTTGAACATTATTCCTGAAATTGCTTTTAATTTCTATATTTTTACATATTTAAAAAATTGTGAAGTCTTTCAAACATAAAAAAAGGAACTGAAAATAATGTAATAAACATCTGTGTTTCTACCATACAGAATTAGATATCAACATTTTACTATAGTTGAATTCTTATATTCTACTGGTGAGATTGTAAATTACAGAGCTAATTGGTAAATTTTTTTTGACAATTTCTACTAAAGCCGATTGATCATATGCATATCCTGCACCCCAGCAATTCCACTCCTTTGTATATACCCAACAGAAAAGCACAAATACGTGCATTAACTGACATGAACAAAAATGTTTATAGTGGCATTCAAAATAGTCCAAAACTGGAAACCATTCAAATGTCTAACAAAAGAACAAGTTATCTTTCTTTGTGATATATTTTTACCATGGAATATTAAACAGCATTGAAACAAAGAATGGGAGACTGCTGTACTCAATGACATGAATTAATTTCTCAGTCATAATATAATACGGAGTGAAAAAAGCCAGGCTCAAAACAGTGATTGTGTGATTCCATTTATACAAACAGCAGGGAACGCTAATAAATGGTAATTGAAATGAAAAAAATAGTTACTTTTCTGGGATATTAGGAATATTCTATATTTTGATATGGGTAATGTTTACATGGGTTTATTCACTGTGTAACAAATAATTGGACTGTACCTTTAAAATTTGTACACTTTACATTGTCTAGGTTATATTCCAATTTAGAAGTTCATAAAAAAAGAAATAAAAGATGAATGTATGAGAATCCCTTATATCTATATATTTAAAGATTTATTTATTTATTTATTTATATACCCCCCCCTTGCTGCTTGTGCTTGCTGTGTTCATTTGCTTTGCGTTTCTCTGTGTCTGCTTGTCTCCCCCTGCTGCGTCTGCTCACCACGCGGTGGCTTGCCTTTTCCAGGAGGCCCCCAGAAAACGAACCCAGGGCCTCCCATGGGGTAAACCAGAGCCCAACCAATTGAGCCACAGCCGGTTCCCACTTATATTTTTTATGTAACATTTTATGTAATCTAAGTATCTTTTAAAAATAAATAAAACATTAATAAAACAAACAAGCAAGCAAACAAACAAAAAAATGCATGACTTCTGGCTTCAGAGATTAAAAATAAAATAAAATTAGGAGTATAAATAAGATTAAATGAGGTGAAATCCAGACTCAGCCACATTACAATGAACTTTAAAAATATTAGCTACATTGGGAAACTTCTATTAATTTCTAAAAATAAGGAACTGACACAAACAAAAGAACAAGGATTACATTTATTTGAAAATTTTCAACAGCAGCATTGGAAGCAAGAGGAAAAGGGAGTAATATTTTTTACAGCCATAAAGGAAAGAAAGAAAGTCATATTGTATATAAAACTTTATAGCTAGCCAAATTTTCATTTAATGTACAAGCATTAAAAAAATATTCTCAGGCATATAGAGACTCAGTTTATTTTGCCACTTTTTTTTTTGAAAAAATTTTTGGAAGGAATTACTAAAAGAAGAAAATTAATTAATCTAAGATGTAGAAGAAACATAGGAAGCACCTATGTTCAAATAAATTATTTTTTATTTAAAAAATCACTTGCTTTAAGACTTCTAGGTCAGACAATTCAAGCCAGTCTAATGGCAATGATCACCTGAAGTGTTGTCACTGAAAGGAGAATATGGGTAGGAGCTAGAGGCCATTAAACAGGAAGCCGGTTTTTAAGTTTAGGGATTTTTGGCTGTGGATTCTTGCTATGGAACTGATGGAAACAGATAAAAAAACGTACAAATTTCCCAGAAAATCATATTTTCAAGGGAACAAGTCTGGCCAGTAAATGCTATAAGTTTTCCTCCTCACTGGATTCCTAAAGTAGTTCCTAGAGCTTAGTCCTGCACTAGCAGTGAGTGGGTTACAAATTCTGCACAGCGTCTAAGAAAAGCATACTCTTCATTGCCCACATCAGATTGACCATGGAGTATACTGGAGAAGGAAGAAACTCCCAGAGGGCACATGCAGGAACTAGGATAGACAATAGACAAAGGGGACCCTCCAGAGAACAGGACCATGGGCTATTACATGGGCTAACCAAGGAATTTATTGCCAGGGCAGAAGTTTGACAATTCCTGCCTTTTGGCATTGGAAAATTGCTATGGAACAGTGACTTCTTCGTTTTTCCCATTCTTCTTTTCTCTACATGAAAGTTGTTATTGTGGCTATCCTGTCCTTTCTCCAGCATTATATACTAGATATAGAAGGGGGGAGCCGATAACTTGTGCTTGACGCTATAACTGGATGGGTTCCTGGGATCATCTCCTGTTTTTATGTAGCAAAGAATGAGCTATGGCAGGAATAGCTAGTGGATAAGCCAGCATTTCTTACCCCCTTTTCTATTGAAACAGAAGTTTTTGAAAGGACAATAACACCCAATTAAAGACTCCATTTCTCAATTTCTCTTGAGCTAGTTGTGACCAAGTGACCAAGTTCTGGCCAGTGGAGTGTGAGTGAAAGTGAAGTGTGCAACTATGCATGATTCCTTTTTATTTTTTATTTTTTTAAAAGATTTATTTTTATTTATTTATATATCCCCCCCTTGTTGTTTGTGCTCTCTGTGTTCACTTGCTTTCAGTTTTTCTGTGTCTGCTTGTCTCCCCCTGCTGCGTCAGCTCACCGCGCGGCGGCTTGCCTTCACCAGGAGGCCCCGAGAACCGAACCCGGGGCCTCCCATGTGGTAAACCGGAGCCCAACCAATTGAGCTACAGCCGGTTCCCCACATCATTCCTTTTTAAAGAGAGCGGAGAGTACCTCCCCCTTCCCTTGTATTCCTACCTACCGTTTAGAATATAGACCTGGGCATGAGAGCTGGAGCAGTCACCTTAGTCCACAGATAGAAGCTACTTGTTGAAGGTGACAGAAAAACAAGACGGAAAGGCCTGGGTGCCCCAAATATGGAGCTGCCCTATTTGCTCTGAACTGCTAGCACATAGACTGTTCCAAGAGAGAGAAATAAACCACTATTTTGTTTGTCACTGTTATTTTGTGTTTTGTGTCAGCAACAGAAAGCAGAAATGGAAATTAAAATGAAATAGAAAGCATAAACAGCAAATGGGAATTTGGAGACAGATGCCAAAAATAAGATCTAAGGCAGAAGAAATTATTTATATGTTATAAATATTATTTTGTAAATATATTAAAATAAGCAATCAAGACTGAGTCCTTGTCAGGGTGGCAAGATTTGTTGTAGCTTTCCCTCTTTCCCTGAAAATGTGGCCTTCTGAGAGTCTTCATTTTATTTGGAGATTTAATTCCAACTCTCTTCTTTAACTGGTCCTGAGAATGCATATCTGCTCCTACAGGCTAGTACCTGCTGTTCCTCTCTCCATGCCCCACCTCAGGCAGTGACAGAGATGGTCCATTTGCTGTTATACTTCTTTTTCTAGTTTCCTCTGTAATACAGGAATCTGTTAATTTCCTTTTTTTTTTTTAAAAGAGAGCAAATGTGCATTAAAATTGTTTAATATTTTTTGAATTTCTGAATATTTATAGTGTGATGATTTCAGATTGTATTATTCTGCCATCTTGCTGGAAACAAGGTTTTTCTTCTTGATAGTTCTGGTAGTTTTTGATAGTTCTTCGATATTTCCTAGAAATATTTCAGCTCTAAGGGTTTAGTTGGTTTAAAGCTTGTGATCTTCAGGGCTATCAGAGTTCCTGAAGATTGTTTCAGTCCCAATTCTTTTAGTGTTTGTCTTACTTGACCTGACACTTACAATCCATGCCCAGATCCCTACTAGTATGAATACAAAAATTTAAGCTTTAAGTATTCTAAAGTTTTGCCATTTTCCTCCAGATCTCATGTTATCCCATGAGGAATTTTGGTCATTTTATCTTTGCGTGGGCCAAACCAAAGCTCCTGAGTCCCATATTTGCCACATTTATTACACTCTTAGCTTCTACACTAGTTGAGATTTTCCCAGGATTACTGTCTTCAAAGTTTATTTATTCTTCAAAAATTTTTAAAACAAATTTTCCTTTCTTCAATTTAAATCTACTTTTCTTCTTTCACTTACCAAATATTCCTAAACTCCTCAGGCCTTGGTGCATTTTATTTTCCTCTATTCATCACTTTTGTAGCATCATCAAAGTTAATGCCCTTAGAATATAATCTGTAAATGTTTACTCCTCCTTCCCAATAATTAATTAAGATGCTACATAAACCTGGCTTCTTTGCCATCCCATTACTTATTTTCTCTCAGGTTAGGGTGCTGACATTTTTCATTACTTGCTATTTCAATCTCAGTGATATGTTGCCTAACCAAGTCAATTTTAAAACATTTTCTTGGAGGACTTTACAATACAGTGTTTCAAATGTCCTATTAAAACTCAGCAAATTACCTCTGCTTCGTTTGTTATTTACTGATAATGCTTTTTCCTAATGTAAAGTCTAAGGAGATCTGGTAAGTTTGTATTTTCAAATTTCGCTGTGCCTTCTAGTTTCTCACTCATGCCCTTTGTTTAAGGTTTTACTATAGTTTTCTAAATAACAAATCAATTCATTTAGAGAATCTGAAAAGTAAAAAGGACAAGAAAATTATGCCAGTGAAGCTTAATGGGACATCCACAAAAGCAATAAGGGAAATATTTAGTAAAGGTTTATGCCCAATATAAAAATAAAGTACATAAATAAATTGTCCTTATAAAACTGTCTGTGCTATTTAGACATGATATGGGCATATGCATAACAATTAATCAGAGAACAAAACACTGAAGGCTAAGAATCTTACCACATAATATATCATCTATCCTCCCCTTCCCTCTACCAATCCACCCCACTCTAAATCTGTTCTTGTGTAATATTAGCTAATGTTCATGTGATACACACAACAAGAACTTCTGACTGCCTACTAGGTAGTATCCAGGGGGTTCAAAGATGAGTAAGACATTACTAAGTTGGTCTAATGATTAATTCTTAGTATCCATCTTTCCTGTCATCTCAGAAATTTGTGGCACAGTTGATGACACCCTCCATTTAGGTAGATTTGTGAGACTTATCTTCTTGCATGTCATGCCGCACTGTCTCCCTTTTCTACATGTCTTCATGGTGGATCTTTCTTGGTCTCTTTCCCTAGTTCCTCTTTTGTTCCCTGCCATTCTATGTTGGAGTCCTGCAGGTAGAGAATTTGGCCCTCGTCTTTACTCTGTCTACACATACTCTCCTGGTGATCTCACTTCAGTGGATACCAACTTCATTTTTTGTTGTTGTTGTTGTTCAAGCCAATAATATTGTAGTTATGTTGACTATTGTCTTTCTTCCACTGCAAGTCTAATCGGTTAGGGGATCCTGTGGGAACTATCTCTAAAGTATGTCTAAACCTGTCCACTCCATCGCTAGCCCTTTGGTCTGAGTCAGCCTCATCTCCCTTCTGGATTAATGCAATTGTATCCCAACAGGGCTCCCTGACTCTCCCTCATCAATTTAATCTCAAATAATGTGCCAGAGAACAATTTTTTTTTTTAAAGATTTATTTATTTTATTACATATCTCCCCTTCCCCCCGCTGCGGCGACACGCCGAGAGTGGTCACTGCGCAGGCGCGGCTTTCCCTGCTTGTGGGCGGTCTCTGCGTCCATTCACGGCCGGCACTTGCTTCAGTTCGCGGGTGGCTGGCTGCGCTCCATCCGCCGGCGACCTGCCCTGCCCGTGGCGGCTCTTGCCTTGTCCGTGGCAGCTTCTTGCCCTGCCCACGGCGGCTCTGGCCCGCCCATGGCGGCTTGCCATTCTCAAGGCGGTCTGCCCGCTAGGAGAGGTCCCCGGGAATCGAACCCAGGGCCTCCCATGTGGTATGCCGGCACCCTATCCACTGGGCTATCCAGCCGGCCCCAGAACAATTTTTTTTTCATGTAAATTACCATGCCACTCCTCTGCTCAAAGTCCTACAATGGCTGCCTGTTTCAATCAAGATCAAAGCCAAAGTCTTATAACGGCCTACAAATTTTCACACAATTTCAAACCCGTTATAGCTTCATGACGTCCTCTCTCTTCCCCTCACTCCCTTTGCTCTTGCCACACTGGTCAACTTGCTGTTTCTCTAAAACATCAGGCAATTCTTAGAGGATTAACACTAATCCCCCTCTGCCTGAAATGCTCTTCCCCAGGTAACCACTTGGGTTACTCTCTCATGCCTTGCCAGGCCTGTCAATGAGCCTGCTGCCGATCACACTCTTGTGGTGGATTGAATTAGGTACCCCGATTTAGATGTGGTCTTAATTTTAATCTGCATCCCTGTGGGTGTGAGCCCATTGTAAATAGAATCTCTTGAAGATGTTATTTTAGTTAAGATTTGGCCCAACTGAATGAGGATAGGCCTTAATATGATTACCGGAGTTCTTTATAAGCAGAAAAAATTCAGACGTCATCAGAGAAAGCCCTGGGGAAGAGCTGGAGGTCAGAAATCAAAGGAACTTGGAAGAGAAAGGAGAAGCCATGCCAATATTATGTGAGGCGGTGATACAAGCCAAGGAGCCCCAAGGAAGACCAGCAGCCAGCACCGGAATGTTACAGATTTTAGAGAGAAAGCACCACCTTGCTGACACCTCAAATTTGGACTTCTCCTACACTCAAAACTTGAACCAATAAATTCCCATTGTTCAAGCAAACTCATTGTGTGGTATGTGCTATTAGCAGCCTAGATAATGAAGACACTATTCAATATTGCTTTACCTGCCTTTGCCCTGACCCCCGGTACCCAATCCTGATTCTTCTCATCTGCTCCATTTGTTCTTTCTTTTATCACTTTTGTTTTTATTTTATCATAATGTATGCTTTACTTATTTATTAAGTGGTTTCATGTTTTTCCCTTCCAACTGGAGTATAAATTCCTCTAGGGCAGGGAGCTTTGTTTTGTTAACTGATTTATCTTGAGATCAGAATAGTCTTGGCACATAGTAGATTTTTGGTTGGTATTTGTGGAATGAATGAATGAATGGCCTAGAAAGGGATATAGAAAAAAAATAAAGATGACTGTTATATAATGTGATAATGTTGAGAGAGATATATCAGAGGCTAAAGGAGAATAGAAAGGGGCAGCTAGCCTGTTTTGGGAGTTCAGATAAAGGTTTCTTGGATAAGAAGACACCGGAATTGAATTTTGGAAAATTGGTAGGCTTTAGCCAGAGGAAAGAGCAGAAGAAAGAGAGTTTCTAGAAGTGAAAACAGAGATATTAAAATATCAAGTTGTGCCTTGAAGATGTAGGTTTTGGTCAAAGCTGATAAGTTCAGTTTTGCAATGTTGCATTAGAGGTACCTGTATTTACATGGTTGAGATGAGCAAAAGGAGGATCCAATGGTCTGAAACACTGAGCACAGCAGGTTGGCCAGGCAGAACCAAGACATGGGATGATTCATTTGATTATTTTAAAATTTTAGTCAAAAAGAGGTAAGCCCTGAGAACTTGTTCTGTTCATAGACAATGGAGCGTCTTGGTAGTACTTTTAATAAAAGTGAGCATATATATTAAGAGTTTGAGGTTGTAATCAAAAAAAGAATTATATCTAAATTCATTTATTACAGATTTATTATAATATATATTCATTTCTTTGTTATATATTTATATAAATAAAAGTAGTCCATATAAATTACTGCAATTAGGAGACAGGAGGCAAAAAGGTATCAGTTTACGTGGGCACTCACCATCTCTCTCTCAAAAAATAGCTAAGTAGGGGCAAGATCCTGCCTGAGTGTGCTGTTTTGGGAACCCACAGAGCAGGAGGCCTCAGGGCATTGATCTGGAGGGAGCTGGACAAAGAGATAAATTGCTCAAGGTAAAACCATGAGTTTCTTGCCCTTGTGACTGGAAACAGCAGACAGCTAAGCCCCACCCTCAAGGCAAAAAGCTGCTGTGAGCCCCAACTCTTGCTGGCCACCCAGCAGGAG
>PVKH010042997.1:0-10765 GCA_004027955.1 Chaetophractus vellerosus | reverse complement strand
AAGTTTAGCTCTACGGTTTGCATGCACATGTCAACACTTGAGACTCGGAGATATGTGTGTCATATGGCCGCTCTTTGTATGCTGTAATTTGGATGGAAATCAGCCTTACACTATAATACCAAAAGAACAAAGCCATGTGAAGAAGCAGGGTTATGTTCCTCCAGGTTGACTTCCCTTGTCAGATTACTTTTCTGGTCATAAGAAAGGGTACTTTTTGTATTTTTCAGATATGGACGAATGCAGCATCAGAAACATGTGCCTTAATGGAATGTGTATCAATGAAGATGGCAGTTTTAAATGTATTTGTAAACCCGGATTCCAGCTGGCATCAGATGGGCGTTATTGCAAAGGTTTGTGCTATAAAACTCTAAATCATATTTTTCACATGCCTTTTCTCCTTTCTGCATTGTTTAGAAGTGCCACCTTTCCTTGCGGATTTTCCCCATTTAAAGTACCCCTAATTCTGGTTTCGGAAACGTTACTGAGTTTCTTCTTGAGTACAGCCATCCAGAAAGCTATGGTTTATGCCCAGAAAGCTGTTCTTATTTTAGAAACCGAGTTTGGGGTCATCTCAAAGAAACCTGAAAGGCTGCACAACACATGAATCATAAGTCTGGCCATCACTTAGTCTACAAAAGATGGGGGCATAATTCTAAGTAAGCTCCCAGTTGGGAAATAATGGCAGTGAGATTTCTTTACGGCTGTCATTTGCTACCTCTTCCATCTTCACCTGGAAAGAATATTTGCAGTGATTTCTTCTCATAATTCCTCCAAGTATCTTAAGGAACAGAAAGTTTCCCAGAGACTATTTATTCAGGCACATAGCAAAAAGAGAAACAGAATTAAGCAGAAGAAATAAATAAACCACGTGTCATTGTCCAGCTTGTTAACTCCAGGTATTGAGACAACAATGAGGATTTTTATTTGTGCTCTTGAAAATTGGGGTCCAGAGAAGAGTTACTGGAGATAGATTTGTACCCAGTGTCTCTTGCCTTCTGTAGCCAGGGATGAGTGATTGCTGTGCCTGGGTCCAAAGTCTGAGCTGGAATCAGACTTCTCAAGGAACCTCATACTTCAGACAGGTCCAGGAAATCTGCTAAAATGCTGCACTCAAAATATTCTGTTTGTAGGTTCAGACGCAGAAGGGCTGAGTGTCCAAGCTGTCCCAGATTGAGAAAGCAGGATAAAGTCATTTGGTGCCTCTTCTCTGAGTGCTCCAGGTGGACAGCTTTGGTAAAGAGGTTATGGAAGAAAGCCTTGTATTAAGTCTTTGGCAAGATGCTCATTTTCTCTAGGCTTAAAAGAGCTTCTAGTCCTTGGTTATTTACCTACATTCTCTATGACCTCCACATCAATGGCTCTTAATATTGTGCAAATCTGTCTTCATCGCAAGAGAAAACAGTTGAGTTTTTCAAATTTGAAGTAGGAAAATGATTTCTGTATTTTTGAGCCCTGTGCTGGGAGGAACTTATAGTTGGGAAGACAAGATTAACACATGGAAATATTCTACAATGTAAGACAGCATTAAACAAACTGCCAAACGGTGCAGATTAAGTGCCATACAAGGGAAAAAAAGAAAGGGGAAGAGGAATGATTACTGGAATATTTGGAATTAGGCTTCCAAACAAAATAACAGAAGGAAATGTGAAAGCCCCTTTGTGAGCAGAACTTCTGTGAGAACACATGCTCCTCTTACCTATCCGCAGAGCACACAAGATTCACTTTCAGTGCCTCCTGGCTGCCCATGACCCTGGCTGCAGCCTCTCAGCTTTCAGTATGGCCAATAGGTAATGCTTATGTAACTATTTCAGAAGACATTATGACCTCATTGGTGAAACTAGGTTTTGCAGGGTTTGCAACCAGTGAAATGGTGCCTTTCCAATAAATAGATTGTTCCATTCCTCTGAAAGTGCCTGATGATTTGAAAGGTTTGCTCTGACTTTAGCATACTGGCTTAAGAACTAGAGAGAGAGAGAGGGGGACAGGGAGGTAAGGAGGAAGGATGCTCCGTATTACTTTTATCTTCTTTTTTTTCTAGCATATAGGGAACGTCATATTCTTAGAAGGAAGGAAAAAGGAAAATAATCCCTTCTACACTGAATTTCTCCTGTCCCATGGTTTTTCTCTTTGAGTCATGAGATAAGATTTTCTGTTAGTGCTGAGCACTTAGTTCTGAGCCCACAAAGATGTGATTGTTCAAAGCTGAATAAGCAAAGCTAATTTCATCTCTAAAGTTAACTAATCTTACGGCCGGCGTGGCCTCTCTGATCTGACCACTCTTGGAAGGTTGAGGCCGGTAGCTCTGAGCAAAGCCCTCTAGATCTGCATTATGTATCTCTCTCCTCATCAAAAACCCTTCATGTTACTTTACAGACTGTAGTCACCACTGTTGTACTGTACGTTTGCAATTTGAACAATAAGATCACTGGAGTAACAGAACCAATTTGAGTTCATGTATTTAAATATAACTGCTATTTTAAAATACAATCTGTACATGGAACCTTGGCCCATCTGAATATATTTTGTGCCAAACAACACAAGCTAAGTAAAACACGGAGGTGTTTCACTCTCAATTTGCCTTTTTAAGGTCAGAAGGGAGGAAATAGCCACATAAACTAGTTGTATATTATAAAAGGAGTTGTTATAAAATGATTTGCTTCTAAGTGTTACCTGTTTTCCAAAACACAGTTCTGGTACCATTTCTTACATCTCCATGTTGAGGAATCTCTGCTATTATTATGTGTCCAAAAAAAGTCTTTTACCACTTCTTCCTAAGTATACACATACAATAGGATAAAATATTTGTGCTGTTTAATAAAGGCTTTTCTTGGCAGGCTTGCAGTTGCGTATGGTGCTGTTGTTGGCCAAGAATGGTCGTCAAAATCATCTTTATTTCTTCTTCTGTTCCTTTTCTAAGTGTTCCATCAAAGTTTTAGTTGTGTGTCTCATAATGTCATGCTGAATGTCCTGGTGAACAAAGGCATGGGAGATACCAGAATGGACACCAGTCTAGGTGTTGAATGCCAAAAGGAAAAGCTTCCTGCCAAAGATGCAGTTTATTATCAAACTAGATTTCTGGAGGTCCTGGAAGAACTGCCATGTGAAACATTACATAACACCCTTTGTCGTTTAGCAGTCACGTGGCTTCTTCCTCCAATTCTGTATATCCCTTTGTGATTCTTATTTTGGAGTTTTAAAAAATCTCCACAGAGAATATTATTGAAGTATTTCCTTTTTTATGGGAAAGCAATAAGGCCAGACAATTGATCTCTCTCAATTTAGTTATATTCTCTCACAGGAAAAAATGAGAATGAATCCCACTGAGTTTTTGGTTGTTGATGTTGCCCATTATTTTCCATCTTCCTCATTTTCAAGTATATTAAAAGAATTGTAGACATGTTATGGTTTTATATAAAAGTCACCTCGTTTTTAATAAATGTTTTTTACCCCACAGATATTAATGAGTGTGAAACCCCTGGGATCTGCATGAATGGACGCTGCGTGAACACAGATGGCTCCTACCGATGCGAATGCTTTCCAGGACTGGCAGTGGGTCTGGATGGACGTGTGTGTGTTGGTAAGATAAAGCCATGGTTAGACTTGTGATAGCAGTCCACCCTATGTCAGTCAGCAATACCCATCAATAACAAACATACTACTGCAGTAGATACAATGAGTGTTTGTGGAGCAACAAACTAGCAAAGGCCAGTTCCCTTCTTGCATAAATTAGATATTCATTTAAGGGACAGAACAATGAGCTGAGTGAAATAAATGAAGACGGGAATCTCCACCTCTCCTTCTTCCTTTTCTTCCCTAATCATGTAGCTTTCCTCAATTTTATCCCACCCTTGTTTGTTGTGAATGGTCTTTGAAATTGACCTGTAGACATCATTGCCTCATGGTAGTATTTTAATAGAGAATCAAATTGTCAAAGGGGAGTATAGAAAGCAAAGGTGAATATGGGTAATCCACAGATTTATTATATGATATTAATTTTCCATGGCTTTATTAGAAGTTTGAGATTTGTTATAAAATAGATAAGAATTTTATCCAAATTGTTTTTAAGAAAGGTGTTCAGTAAATCCTTTGAATTAGGAAAGGATTGGGTATCACCGGAGAACCTGGTGGTAAAGACGACACTGCTTAGTTGACCAGCATCCATAGATTTCGTATAATAAATCTTTTACAGATCAAATTTCCTTCTTTTTTGGAAACTATACCTACTTCAGACACTCAATGATTTCATATTTATTTTGAGGTAGGCCACAATTCTTATAAAGGTTGTATTTATCATAGTATGAGATTCAGCAGTCATCCATCCTTCATTCAACATTTATTAAATGCCTGCTCTGTACAGGCCTGGAAAGACAAAAATGAATGGGTTATAATCCCAGTACTTAGGGGTAAACCATGACAGCCCCTAGAAAACTGAAAAGTCTGACCATCTTTAGGTTTTCAGTGCTTAGAAGCTGAAGTTGTTGTTGGTTTTCTCCCTAATACAGAGGCACTCTGTGTGAATTTGGATAAATAAAGGCAGCTTCAACTTTGACCTGGGGGGTTCTCATCTGTTTGAAGTGACAGTGGGATGACAGATGCTTCTTCCTGTTTAGACACTCACATGCGGAGCACATGCTATGGTGGATACAAGAGAGGCCAGTGCATCAAACCCTTATTTGGTGCTGTTACTAAATCTGAATGCTGTTGTGCCAGCACCGAGTATGCCTTTGGGGAACCTTGCCAGCCGTGTCCTGCACAGAACTCAGGTATGTGGTGGTATGGAAATGCCCTCACACTGCCAGCCTTCTGCTGCCATCTGCAGTCTTTGTATTACATTATGCTCTCCAGGTGTATGATGTGCCCTCCTGGAGTCTTGGCTGAGGCTAGCCAGTGTCTAATCATACATTGCTCCCCCATCGAGGATTTTATTCATGCTAACTGCACAATCATTTGGAATAGGCAGCTTGTTTGTGCCTCCCATCTGAACATCCACTCTCTCCCCACCCTCAATAATATTTGTGCTCTTCGGAATACATGCAACTTGCCTTGTTTTCTAAAGCAGTTTCATTTTGTTTGCATTTTGCAGTTACTGACAATTATAGAAGCATAATTTTATACCATGTGAAAGTAAATAAATTTCAGATTACCTGAACATTTCCAGTTTCTGTTCCAGAAGGCCATTTGTAAATTTTATCGACATCCCACATGTTGATTAGGACTCTTTCCTAAATGATTTTATTCAACCTCAGGGAAAAAGTATTTCTTCAAGTCAAGATGGCATGCATAATGAAAAGAGAACCGAACTACAAGTCAGAATGAGTCCATGGGTAGACATGTTATTTAATTTTAGGGTTTATTTCTTTGTGGGCTTATGTTTATTTAGGATTTTCAGGCACCATCTTTCAAAAGGATCTGATACTGCTTACATTAGTAAACATAATTATAAAATAGGATAATATGGAAAAGGTATTCTTAATTTTCTCATCTACAAAATGATGAAGTTGTTTTAGATAATTCTCTCCACTTATAAACTCTTTCTGCTTATAAAGTCAAAAATGGTTTATTGAAATTAAAGCAATAGACTATCAGCCTTGGAACATAATTTTAAGGTAGCCTGACATTTGACTTCAAATATTCTAAAATGGAGTTAGACCTACTATTGAAAACATGTAATTCTGATTGGTTAGTTTACATCTAAGATTCAGTCAGTTCGTTTATGGCCTGGATAAAATTTATTAAAGATTAAACTACAATTTTTAAAGATTCGTCATTTTGAAAATGGTAATATCTGAAATTACAGAGCTATAAATTTATAACATATCATGTAAGTTAAATGGGGGACTTTAAAAGAAATGGGGGAAGCCAATTAAAGAAAGAAAGCTTTATTCTGGTTGGATTACTTCATACATTGAATAATATATAAATTACCATTTTATTTATGATTATCTATCAGTTAAATACATGTTTGCAACAATATTTCAATTATAATGTATACAAATAATCTATCAACCAAGTATGCTTCTATATCACTTTATGCTGCATATTATTAATATCATCCTTTTTGTTATTTTAATTATTCAAAGTGCTTTTGTTACATTCTTTGAATTTAGGATAGATGAGAATCATGAGTTGTATTTTACTGGGGAGAAATTGACATATAAGAGTATAGGTGATTTGTTTATGTGCTGAATGAGTGGAAGAGCCAAGAATTAGAATCCAGGATCCTTGTTGCATATAGTTCTTTGTGTTTGTATTTTCTTCTGGATAAAGTGCATCTCCAAATAATTCTTATGATACATGGGAAAATGTGTGGGCTTATAAGAACTTGGCCGGGAGAGACCAGATTTCTTGAAGCAGTGGAGCATAAAGAGAGTTAAAAATATTTTCTAGATTTGAAGCCCAATTCCACTAACTTCTGTTTCATATTTGAATGAATGTGCACAGAAGAGTTACACATGTGGAAGTGGTTTCATTCATCCTGGTTTCTCCCCCTCTTTAGTGGATGAAAATGCCAAATCATGAAGGATCAGAATGTCAGAGGATAGCCTTCATTTCAGGAGAGAGAAGGAATTTTTTTTTTTAAGATACCAAAAATATCCAGAAGGAATATCTTTGGACACTTTAGTGAGAAACTCCAACTGTATAACATCTAAAGTTCATCTTTATCCTCTGGAATTGAAGCAAGCAATATATGACGATATCTCTCATGGACTGCTGAAGCTGATTCACATTCTTCAGGAAGGCTTTTTACCTCCTTAGCCTTAGATAATAGTCTTTAGTCCCCACTGTAATCAGGAAGTTAAACACATAGGAATGTAATTCTGGGGAATTTTCTCATGTGTTCCCCTTCTGCTGTCTCCATGGCATGACGTTGAGTTAGCTCATAGCTATGCCTGTCATATATTAAGTGCTTGTGATGTCCCTGGCCTTGTGCCCAGCACTTTACATGTGACTTCATTAAATCCATACAACTTCTATGTGAGTTGGCAATTGTTATCTCTAGTTTATAGAAGAGGAGTCTAACAGAGGTCAAAGACTTGCTCCAAGACCCCTAGCAATAGCACTGTTGCCAACATTCAGCCAACCCATGCTGGTCTGAATCCACTACAAAGAATAGTCTAGTACCCAGATCTTGCCCAAATGGAAAACAAAGGTGACTATAATATGCTTCCATTTAGGCCAAGCATCAGCTAATTTAGCCCTACCTATAAAAGTGCTTTTTACAAAACTGGCATGATTTTATTTTTCTTGTTTTATTATGTACAGTGATTTCATAAGACTTTTAATTAATCACTGACGTGAGAGAATAAAAAAGAAGCATTCCTTTTTGCTCCCAGTCTCTGGCTTTCAAACACACAATGGCAACCACCTCCCATGTGTTCCCCTTTTGGCCCCTTTTAAGATGATTTAAAAATTAAGGAATTTCACAGCTTTTCTCAGATTCACATTTGTTAGAAGGCACAGGTTCTGAAGGATTCAACCTTAATTTTTTGTTTTTGTAACTCATTTGCATCCACTGTCATCAGGAATGTAGTTTTCTAGCATGCAAAAATGTATGAACCTGAACTATTTATTTTGACAGTGAAGTATCATCGGCCTCTGTAGCTAGGCCCCTCCCTAACATCCAGTTCTTTCCACTTAAGCACAAATGATTTGTATTATCATGAGACTCTGTGACTTCCAGACACCACAGGCAACTAAGGCGAGACTTTAGTTTCTTTTTCTCAGGTAAAATGTGATTCTAGTTAGTTCTCTGTTTTCATTATTACCTCTAATATTCATCTAAATATTGTTTCGCTTGTTTGTAAAACATCACATACATTTTATGAACTGGAAATATGAGTCCATCGCAACTTTGAGAACGTTTGATATACCTCAGTTTCTTCAATAGGATCTCACAGTTTTAACGTTAAGCAATACTTTCCTTATGGATTTAAAACATAGAATGAATCCATTATTCTGGTGCATATTAGCTTTAAAAATACACATTAAATACAAGAGTGAATACTCTGTCATGCTTCTGAGTAGAGGCTAGCAAATTTGCAGAGAAAAATGTGAAAATGTTAAGAACTTGGTTGGACTAAAACAAAAATAGCTCACACTGAGAAACAAAATTATTCCCATGACGGTGGGAGAAAGTGTTATTAACAGTTAAGAAACCACATTTTAACAGGCACATTTCACTGTAAGTGTAAATTGTTCCCTGGTGAAAAAAATCAAGTTATGAGTAAAACACCATTTCCGAAAGTACTTTGCGCAAGGAATTGCTTTAACTTGCTTGTATCCTTAAGAGTCATTTTTCTCTCAAAGATGTTCAGCCTTTAACAATGGGAACCTGGTGTAAATGGTGACTCCCCAGGGAAATGCTTCCTTTTCCGTTACCACTTTATTTCTGTTCCACTCGCTTTGGAAGAAATGATGTGTGCAAAGTCAAGGGCAATATCGACCAGTTCTGCAAACAAGGGGATCATTTACTGTCTGTTAATTTATTATTGCAGCGGAATATCAGGCACTCTGCAGCAGCGGGCCAGGAATGACGTCAGCAGGCAGTGGTAAGGATTTGTTTTGAAATTTACCACCTTGAGCATATGTAAAGACAGCATCGGGCCATCCTATTGATATCCAATTGGTCCCTTCACACCAGTATGCCCTGACCCCCACTCTGCCCATCTCTGCATAACGTATCTGGGATTCCTAGAAGCCCCCAGTGACAGTGCAGCTCTGGCACAGTGGGGGTCTAGGATTCCTGGCGGTGGGGACAGGGATTGGTTCCTGAAGGGTAGGTGCTCTCCCAGGGTGTTCAAGGCGCCCTATAGATGAGAAAGGATGACTGTGGTTCCTCATTCATGAGAAGCAGCCAGGCCTGCCTCCGGATTTCTCATTATCAAGGATAGTTCAGGGTTATGGACTTGTTGAACAATTCTGAACAATTTCTTAGCTATCAGGTGCTTGGTCATTATGAGGCGCCAATAGGAAACCACTTATATTTTGCTGCAAGTAGTGATGGCAATTAACTGAAAGTTGAAAGGGAATGAAATGTTTAAGGGTAGACGTTAGAACTAGAGAAATATTGGTGGATCCATAAAAAGAATGAAAGCTAAAAAGGAGAATTGGAACAAGTGTAAAAACAGATAAGAAAGAGGAAGAATCATCTTATTAATATAAAAATAAATGATTTGATTCAGGAGAGTTCTGAAAAAAAAGTGCACTGGCTGAATTGATTCTCAGTTTATTTCAATGTGATTGATTTCATCATTAGATATAGATGAAGACTAAAGTAGAAATATTTGGAAGAAGAATAAGGAATAAGGAAATTTATAATGAATAAAGAGTGAGTGGAGAGTGAATAAGTTGTGATAGGGACCTGGAGAAGAAAAAAATCAACTCTGATTCACAAACAGTAGGACACTAGAATTTGAGACTGGCCATTCATTGATTCATCCATCAGCCTTGTATTAGAGCTCGTTGCAGCCTGTGAGAATATTGAAGAGATAGAACCTGCCTCATTTCAGGAGGGTGTGGAGTGTGGAGTGCCTGTGGAGGCAGAGTAGGGGAGGCTTTTCCAGAGAAGGTGGGGTTTGAGCTGGGTCTTGACCAATGAAAAGCCTGCTCTATATGTTTCAGACACAGAGTTAAGAAAAGACATTGTACATTCATGGAAGAGTAAGGCATTTAGGGTGAATAAACTAAGGATAGAGCTTTGAATTTAATCTTGAGTATATCAGTGTACCTACAGAAGTTTGAGCCATGAGAGTGGCATCATCAGCTTTCTTCTAGGATGTTAACTCTGGTGGCAGTGTGGAAAGTATATTAAAGAGGGATAGGCCAGTGGAAAGAACAGTTGTAGGGAACTGGGCTCTGTGGTTGACCCATTTGCCATCTTGGTGCTTGAACCAGGAGAAGTCCAAGAGGTTTTCTTTAATTTGATTAAAGATAGGTAATCTTGTAGTTCCACTTTAAATGCTGAATTCTTCTAAGGGACTGGTGGAAGGAAAATTTGATTCAGAATATCTTGTAGCAATAAAAAGGGGTCATAGTGAAACCTTTTTTTCACTTTCTGGTCCAAATGAAACCTTTTTCCCCCGCAAGAGGTCCCAAGGTCATTACATTTTTGGTAATTTTAAAAATAGTTCATTTTGGTTATTGTAAAATGATAGTGATTTTTAACTTTCTTGTGGTACAGATATAAACGAATGTGCATTAGATCCTGATATTTGCCCAAATGGAATTTGTGAAAATCTCCGTGGGACTTATAAATGTATATGCAATTCAGGATATGAAGTAGATTCAACTGGGAAAAACTGTGTTGGTAAGAAGTTTTACCTCTTTTCGAAGACATTTCATGTATAAAGCATTCCTTCCTTTGTCACTGGGAGGAAACTGCTCCTGAAAGGCTTAAAGTTCTGAGGAAATGGGATGCTTTACACCTTGTCAGCATGACATATACACGTGTTGATTAACTAAAATTTACATAATAGAATCTTGACAATTAATGAATGATCATGTATCAGATTTATTCCATAAAAGAGAAGCACCTTTGAGTATAAAATGCAAAAGTTCTGTGCCATTCTCCTGTGTCTACAAAGTCACCCCTAATATTTTTATATATAGACAGAAGCACCTTTTCTCCCAACCCCTTATTAGATTTGACCAAAGAAAACCCAGCTTGTTTTCAGCAATAACTGCTTTCTGGGAAGTTAACAAATACCAATTTGATGTTCTAACAATCCTTAATGCAGATACCAGCCTGTAACGAGATAAATCATTT